>JBBBDQ010000182.1:2470000-2535000 GCA_037127315.1 Ascarosepion bandense | reverse complement strand
TTTTGATATTTGTTAATTCCCATGACTTCTTGTGAAATATAGTGGAATGATTTCCATTGACTTCTCTACACTTTTTATTTCATGGACTTTTTCTCTTTATGACATAGAAAATCATAGCTCTTCACAGATTGCTTTTTTATTATCTCTGAATTACAATGACCTCTTTAGAAAGATAGTGGAGTGGTTTTTTTATTGCCTTCTCTACACTTTTTATTTTATGGTCTTTCCTTTTCAGAACATCAGCAGTCATGGCTCTCCACAGATTCCTCTTTTTTATTATCTCTGAATTACCATGACCTCTTGGGAAAGATAGTGGAATTGTTTTTTATTGCCCTCTCTACACTTTTTATTTCATGGTCTTTCTCCTTTCAGAACATAGGCAGTCATGGCTCTCCACAGATTCCTCTTTTTTTATTATCTCTGAATTACCATGACCTCTTGGGAAAGATAGTGGAGTGGGTTTTTTATTGCCTTCTCTACACTTTTTGTTTCATGGTCTTTCTCCTTTCAGAACATAGGCAGTCATGGCTCTCCACAGATTTCTCTTTTTTTATTATCTCTGAATTACCATGACCTCTTGGGAAAGATAGTGGAGTGGGTTTTTTATTGCCTTCTCTACACTTTTTGTTTCATGGTCTTTCTCCTTTCAGAACATAGGCAGTCATGGCTCTCCACAGATTCCTCTTTTTTATTATCTCTGAATTACCATGACCTCTTGGGAAAGATAGTGGAGTTGTTTTTTATTGCCCTCTCTACACTTTTTATTTCATGGTCTTTCTCCTTTCAGAACATAGGCAGTCATGGCTCTCCACAGATTCCTCTTTTTTTATTGTCTCTGAATTACCATGACCTCTTGGGAAAGATAGTGGAGTGGGTTTTTTATTGCCTTCTCTACACTTTTTATTTCATGGTCTTTCTCCTTTCAGAACATAGGCAGTCATGGCTCTCCACAGATTCCTATTTTTTTATTATCTCTGAATTACCATGACCTCTTGGGAAAGATAGTGGAGTGGGTTTTTTATTGCCTTCTCTACACTTTTTATTTCATGGTCTTTCTCCTTTCAGAACATAGGCAGTCATGGCTCTCCACAGATTCCTCTTTTTTTATTATCTCTGAATTACCATGAGCTCTTGTGAAAGGTAATGGAGTGTTTTTTTATTGCCTTCTCTACACTTTTTATTTTATAGTGAAGCAATCATGGCTCTCCACAGATTCCTTTTCTTTATCATATTTGAACTGCCATAACATTCTTGCGAAATATAGTGAAATCATTCTCCATTGCCTTCTCCATACTTTTCAATTCATAATCTTTCTCTCTTTGAGACGTAAGCTGTCATGGCTCTCCACAGATTCTTTTTCTTTATTATATGTGAATTGCCATGACTTCTTGTGAAAGATAATAGAGTCTTTTTTATTTGCTTTCAGTTTTATCATTCAAAGTTATCTTTCTGACTGCCACCCAAGGCAAGAGAGCTGAGTCTATCCTGCAATTTAATCCCGGAAAGTCTCTGTTGCATTACACACAATACAGAGATGACTTAACAATTCACTGACTAATAATTCTTTAAACTAAAAAGAACTTTTCTCAGAATGCAAATCTCATAATATCATTCATATGCACATGGCACACATGTGCTTACCAGTAAGGACATGCATTTTTTCATTTACTCTTTTGTCATCTTTCTATATAGACTAATTGGAGTAGATAGACTTAACTATCGCCCGGTTCACACTATTGAACAGGTGAAGAGGCTTGTCCCTTGTTTCCTGTTTAGGATGTGGTTTCCGGTTTTCTCTTTTCTAATCTTCTCACTTTGTTTTTTTTTTTCAATTGGAGTAGATAGACTAAACTATCGCCCAGTTCACACTCCACCCACATCTATTGAACAGGTGAAGAGGCTCATCCCTTGTTTCCTGTTTAGGATGCGGTTTTCTCTTTTCTAATCTTCTCACTCTTATGTAGCCCCCTGAACATCAGTAGCATTACCGCCTTGCTTGGGGTGATATGATTAAAAAAAAAGTTTCTTCAAGCAATATGTTGTTTAAGCTGGTTCACTATGTCACCAGCATCTAACTTGGGGATTTATATGTCTACCTTTCATGTGTGCATCAAATATAGCTGCCACATCGTGTTTGGTTCTTCTGTTTTCTATCTGGAGGTTCTGGATAAAATCCAAATAATCTGCAACTTTATTTATCCTGACCTGGTATCTCAGCTTCAGTTATTTTCCCACCACTGCAAAGTAGCTTCCCTTTATGTCTTCTACAAATATTTCCATGGTAATTGTTCTAATAAACTTTCATCATTGGTACCTTTACTTCACAAATTTAAGTGCAGTACTGGATTGGTACCTAGGTCTCAATTTCAATTTTCAAATTGATAGTTATACCCGTAAGTTCTGTACGAATAGTTTCATCTCATACACTTCTCACCTATGGAAATCTCTTCTGGCTTTTTACTTTCCTTTCAACGATGATCTTCAAAAGATTAAACACAATATCAGATGTAGCAATATGAGTTTTGTTAAATTAAAAACTGCAGGACCTGTTGCAGTATGGATATAGAATATTTAGTATTTGTTTATACTTTCGAGATGAGGTAGTATTTATATTACTTACATTGTTCAGGCTAGTATGGATCATAGAATGAGCATGATATACTCCCAGAGATTGAAATAAAGGGTTAAGTTTGAAATTCCATACACCTGAAGAAGGCCATAGCATACAATGACTGAAACATTGTGAATATGGCAATAAAGGTGAGGACAACAGTCTGAACAATGTAAATAATGAAACATATACTTTTAACTGATGGTTATCAGTAAGTGAAGTCAACTTCAAAATACAGAGCAAAAGCTCTGACAGACCTGAAAGCCACAGAAGGGAGACAAATTCTTTTTTTAGATGACAATGACAAAGCAAAGAAAATGGTTATCTATAAAAATGTGCATTGTGATGCAGTGGATATCAGCTCAAAAAGAGAAATTGGGGAGCCGAGTTTGAATTCCAGTTGAATTCTTTGCATTCACTTATGCACAAATACTCTTGGGAAAGGTATTCAACCGTTTTTTCCCTCCAGTTATGAGTTAAATAATAGAACAAATTGGGTTCTATAGCCTTGGCTGGCAACCAGTCTACTGCCGAAAGCAATGGCAACCTACTTCGGGAAAATCTTCTGCCCAGTCAGTCATGTCTCTTTTGAGACATGATCGCCCAAGCGTGTATCACATATAGTACTTGACTGATAAAAATGACCATCCCATGAAACGTTGCACACAATGGATGAAACAGGTCTTGGAGAACAGACAGGAAAAACAGCTGCTAGACTAAGCACCTCCAACTCTAATCAATGCATCTCTAATTCCCTCATTCGTACTAGCAGGTTACAACAGAATTATGACTAGAAATTGAATTGTTTTTTTCACTTGTGGGTAATGATCTGGCTGAAGGATAATTTTTAAGTCACAAGTGTTTGACTGAAAGAAACTGCACCCTGTCAATGAACCTGGTGTCTGGTCGAAGCTGCAATGCAACACAATCACTATCTACTGTCTTCTTAATTCTTTTTCTTTTATTGAACTGTTTCTTTAACTCCCTGTAACCCCTTGTATCCTCGTAGCTCTTATAGACGTCTTTGTTTCTGTATTGTGGTGCAATGGATATCGACTGGAAATGACAAATTGGAGAGCCATGTTGAATTCCTTTCGGTCACTTACACACAAATATCCTTGGGAAAGGTATTAATCCGTCTCTTCCCTACCACAGAAAGCAAAATCAAACTACTGCCAGTTAATCTTCTGCCTAGTCAGTCATGACTCTTTCAAGACATGATCACCCAAAGCATCTATCATGTATGGCACTTAACTGTTTCTTTCACTTCCTGTAATCACTTGTATCCTTGAGGCTTTTATAGACTTCTGTTTTTTTCACTCTTTGTAAAGCCTTGTATCTTTGATGTGTCTCGTTTTTTAACTCCCTGTAACCCCTTGTATCCTCGTAGCTTTTATAGACATCTTTTTCTTTCACTCTTTGTAGCCCCTTGTATTCTCGTAGCTTTTATAGACATCTTTTTCTTTCACTCTTTGTAGCCCCTTGTATTCTCGTAGCTTTTATAGACATATTTTTCTTTCACTCTTTGTAGCCCCTTGTATTCTCGTAGCTTTTATAGACATCTTTTTCTTTCACTCTTTGTAGCCCCTTGTATTCTCGTAGCTTTTATAGACATCTTTTTCTTTCACTCTTTGTAGCCCCTTGTATTCTCGTAGCTTTTATAGACATCTTTTTCTTTCACTCTTTGTAGCCCCTTGTATTCTCGTAGCTTTTATAGACATCTTTTTCTTTCACTCTTTGTAGCCCCTTGTATTCTCGTAGCTTTTATAGACATCTTTTTCTTTCACTCTTTGTAGCCCCTTGTATTCTCGTAGCTTTTATAGACATCTTTTTCTTTCACTCTTTGTAGCCCCTTGTATTCTCGTAGCTTTTATAGACATCTTTTTCTTTCACTCTTTGTAGCCCCTTGTATTCTCGTAGCTTTTATAGACATATTTTTCTTTCACTCTTTGTAGCCCCTTGTATTCTCGTAGCTTTTATAGACATATTTTTCTTTCACTCTTTGTAGCCCCTTGTATTCTCGTAGCTTTTATAGACATATTTTTCTTTCACTCTTTGTAGCCCCTTGTATTCTCGTAGCTTTTATAGACATATTTTTCTTTCACTCTTTGTAGCCCCTTGTATTCTCGTAGCTTTTATAGACATCTTTTTCTTTCACTCTTTGTAGCCCCTTGTATTCTCGTAGCTTTTATAGACATCTTTTTCTTTCACTCTTTGTAGCCCCTTGTATTCTCGTAGCTTTTATAGACATCTTTTTCTTTCACTCTTTGTAGCCCCTTGTATTCTCGTAGCTTTTATAGACATCTTTTTCTTTCACTCTTTGTAGCCCCTTGTATTCTCGTAGCTTTTATAGACATCTTTTTCTTTCACTCTTTGTAGCCCCTTGTATTCTCGTAGCTTTTATAGACATCTTTTTCTTTCACTCTTTGTAGCCCCTTGTATTCTCGTAGCTTTTATAGACATCTTTTTCTTTCACTCTTTGTAGCCCCTTGTATTCTCGTAGCTTTTATAGACATCTTTTTCTTTCACTCTTTGTAGCCCCTTGTATTCTCGTAGCTTTTATAGACATCTTTTTCTTTCACTCTTTGTAGCCCCTTGTATTCTCGTAGCTTTTATAGACATCTTTTTCTTTCACTCTTTGTAGCCCCTTGTATTCTCGTAGCTTTTATAGACATCTTTTTCTTTCACTCTTTGTAGCCCCTTGTATTCTCGTAGCTTTTATAGACATCGTTTTCTTTCCTCTTTGTAGCCCCTTGTATTCTCGTAGCTTTTATAGACATCTTTTTCTTTCTCTTTGTAGCCTTGTATTCTCGTAACTTTTATAGACATCTTTTTCTTTCACTCTTTTAGCAGCCCCTTGTATTCTCTGTGCTTTATAGACATCTTTTCTTTTTCCTCTTTGTAGCTTACTTATGTTCTGTTAGCTTTTATAGACATCTTTTTCTTTCACTCTTTGCACAGCCCCTTGACATTCTCGTAGCTTTTACTGAACATCTTTTTCTTTCCTCTTTGTAGCCCCTTGTATTCTCGTAGCTTTTATAGACATCTTCTTTTCACTCTTTGTAGCCCCTTGTATTCTGGTAGCTTTTAGACATCTTTTTCTTTCACTCTTTTGTAGCCCCTTGTATTCTGTGACACTGTCAGACATCTGTTTTCTTTCCTCTTCTCAGCCCCTTGTATTCTGGTAACTGTAAACATCTTTCTTTTCCTCTTTGTAGCCTTGTATTCTCGTAGCTTTTGTTTCTTTTCTTCACTCTTTGCTTATTACCCCTTGTATTCTCGTAGCTTTTATAGACATATTTTTTTCTTTCACTCTTTGCATGGCCCTTGTATTCTCGTAGCTTTTATAGACATCTTTTCTTTCCTCTTTGTAGCAGCCCCTTGTATTCTCGTAGCTTTTATAGACATCTTTTTCTTTCACTCTTTGTAGCCCCTTGTATTCTCGTAGCTTTTATAGACATCTTTTTTTCTTTCCTCTTTGTAGCCCACTGTATTCTCGTAGCTTTTATAGACATCTTTTCTTTCCTCCTTTGTAGCCCCTTGTATTCTCGTAGCTTTTATAGACATCTTTTCTTTCACTCTTTGTAGCCCCTTGTATTCTATTGGCTTTTATAGACATCTTTTTCTTTCACTCTTTGTAGCCCTTGTATTCTCGTAGCTTTTATAGACATCTTTTTCTTTCACTCTTGTAGCCCCTTGTATTCTCGTAGCTTTTATAGACATCTTTTTCTTTCACTCTTTGTAAGCCCCTTGTATTCTCGTAGCTTTTTTATAGACATCTTTTTCTTTCACTCTTTGTAGCCCCTTGTATTCTCGTAGCTTTTATAGACATCTTTTTCTTTCACTCTTTGTAGCCCCTTGTATTCTCGTAGCTTTTATAGACATCTTTTTCTTTCACTCTTTGTAGCCCTTGTATTCTCGTAGCTTTTATAGACATCTTTTTCTTTCACTCTTTGTAGCCCCTTGTATTCTCGTAGCTTTTATAGACATCTTTTTCTTTCACTCTTTTCTTGTCTGTATTCTCGTAAACACATAGACATCTTTTACTACTTTCACTCTTTTGTAGCCCCTTGTATTCTCATAGCTTTTATAGACATCTTTTTATATTTCCTCTTTGTAGCCCCTTGTATTCTCATAGCTTTTATGAACATCTTTTCTTTCACTCTTTGTAGCCCCTTGTATTCTCGTAGCTTTTATAGACATCTTTTTCTTTCACTCTTTGTAGCCCCTTGTATTCTATTAGCTTTTATAGACATCTTTTTCTTTCACTCTTTGTAGCCTTGTATTCTCGTAGCTTTTATAGACATCTTTTTCTTTCACTCTTTGTAACCCCTTGTATCTTTGTGGCTTTCATATGTTTTGTTTCTTTCACTTCTCTAACCACTTGTATCCTAGTGCTTTTAGTAGTCTCTGTTTTTTTCATTTTTCTAACACCTGTAATGGTAGAATAATAGGGGTTAACTATTAATAATTTAATGGTATCATAATATGAGGTTACCTACTAATAATTCAATAGCATGACTAAAAAGGGTCACCTACAAACAATTCAATAGTATTATAATAGAGTGTCACCTACTAATAGTTCAGTGGTATTATGTTAGAGGATCACCTACGAATAATTGAATGTTATAATAATAATAGGAGGTCATTTAGTCATAATTCTATAAGATAATAGGCTATCTTATTCAGAGGAAATGTATGTCAAGTGTTGACATATTTTTTTAACTTTGTCCTGATGTTATATGGATCACAGATTTTTTGTATTTTTCCTTATAATCCCTTCACATAAGATAGGCAGACTGAGGCTTTTATCCCTTTCTAGCCTTCTATTCTAGTTTGTCAGAACAGCTGTCATATACTTAAGGTACATTGTAGAGTACTGCTTATAGGTACAAATTTTCACAAGATACTAGATTAGCAACTAGGTCCCACCCTCTTACAGTGAAACTGATAAAATGTAACCGCAATTTCTACTCCAACAGCTTCTTTTCTCACACTTCCCAACTGTGGAATTCCCTTCCACATGATTGCTTCTCCGACAGCTACAATCTCCAGGAGTTTAAATGTAAGGTCAATAGACACCCCCTAACACACTAACTCGCATCCATTCTCTCAAACACTCTTCCCATCTACCCAACCCTCAGCCTCGGTGTCCTTACCTGTCTATCACCCTCCTTCTGACATTTCCTATATCTAACCACTCTTTCTCTTTACCTTCTCCTATATAACCCCTTGTGCAATAGTGGCAGTGGAATGCCTTGCTTGGGGTGAAATGATTAAAAAGAAAACAAAAATTTCTTGTTCATATGTCTCTGGGTTGCCACTTATGACTTTTGCTCCATGTTGTAGGTAGTGAGAGATTCTTTTCTTTACACTGTATGGTTGGTAGAAGAGACATGGCGTATGGAACTTGGACAGTCTATCCTCGTGGATGAAATAAAGAATTTGCTTCAAAATTTAAAACACCTGAAGAAGGTCAGTGCATACAATGGTTGATACTGCATTTAAATTTTTGAAGGTCAAAGTTTGTTGGAGAGAAAACAAAGAGAATTCCGCAAGTGAAAAGTGGGAAAAAAGAAATTGCCAGCAAAGAACTTACAGCTACATTTAGCCAATTCAACTGTAAATTGATGAAACCTTGTTATGAATTATCTTCTTTTAAGTGCCGTGTCCTTTCAAGATGTAGGTGATCATGGCCTTCCACATCTTCCTATCGCTTGTAGCTCTTAACACCTTTTCCCTTTATTACCCCCTCCCTAACACTGCTCTCCTCTCCACTTCCTTAAGCCCATCAAGTATGTTCCATTGCTTTTCCCTGTCTCTCTTTCTCTTTATCTGTCTTGTGAGTATCAGGTTCTCCAAGCTCTCCTTCCTTATTACATGTGCCAGAAACTTCAGCTGTCTTTTCCTGATATTAAGAATCAGTTTCCTAACACTTAAATATATAAAGTTTTTGTTCCGCAGAAGAAAGTTTGTCTAAACAATTTTTGTAAAAGTATTTATAGAAAATGCACTTGGAAGCTTACATTACAGTGATGGGAAAGTGATTGAAACTGGGATGGCATGTCAAAACCAATAATATTGCAGATTTTATGAATTTTATCAAGAATCTATAAATATATAGCAGGAACACCAGACCATATGTGACAACAATATTTGAAACATGAATGAATTGCAGACGAATTTGCACGAGATACTAGATTAGCAACTAGGTCCCGCCCTCTTACAGTGAAACCGATAAGATGTAACTGCAATTTCTAATTCAACAGCTTCTTTTCTCGCACTTCCTGACTGTGGAATTCCCTTCCACATGATTGCTTCCCTGACAGCTACAATCTCCAGGAATTTAAATATAAAGTCAACAGACACCTCCTAACACACTAACTCGCATCCATTCTCTCAAACACTCTTCCCATCTGCCCAACCCTCAGCCTCGGTATCCTTACCCGTCTATCAACCCTCCTTCTGACATTTCCTGTATCTAACCTCTCTTTTTCTTCACCTTCCTCTATGTAACCCCCTGCGCAATAGTGGCAGTGGAATGCCTTGCTTGGGGTGAAATGATTAAAAAAAATATGTAAGATAGATTAGGAGAGGAAAATTGTCTAACATGAGAAAGTAAGCAAATTTTCGAAGCATCAAACCTAGCAATGAATTCAGTATATTCTTTTTACTTCATGTCAGCAAAGAACGTTAGTCTGAGAAGGTGCAATGAGTCATTCTCTTGGAGGTAAACATCAGCTGTACTGATTGAAGGAAGAAAAGGGTCTCTAAGGTGATTAACAGAAAATAGTTTTGTTTTGGAGATGTTATAATTGACAAGCCATTCCTTGCTCTATTTAACAGTAGATTTAAGGTCACTTGAGAGATCAGCTGTCAATTTGACCTTATTGAATTGAGTTTTGAGTTTTGTTTAACAGCATATCAACCTTTGTGGGTTATTTAATGCTCAAAAGGTGGGGTTTAAGGTATTTTTTTTTAATGTTCGGTTATAGTGAGAAGGTTGATTTTTGATGATTTTTTTAAATTTTTGAAAACTGAAGATGTCCTCTAGTTTTCGAAAATTTATTGTTGGTAATAATTTTTTTTTCCTTCAAAAATTCATTGTTGGTAATATTTTTCCTTCAAAAATGTATATTTTTCTATAAAAATCTTTTTATGTTTATAAGTATTTTTATACTTTCATGGTGTTTTGACCCCAGTTTGGGTGTGGGGGGGTAACTATTTGCCCATAGCTGGGACCCTAACAGGTGTTACCACTTCGGATTAGAGTGGACCTGGGAACAACAGCAATTAAGAGGTGTTCCATGTTTCTCATAAACTCCTAATCAGAGGCCTTGCTGCCAGATGCAGTTTACTGTCATACCCAGGACCCTTATTGAATTGATCAGATTTACTGTTGTCGGATTAGACCAAAGAGCAAGATATCTGAAACATGATGTTCTTACTTTCTAATACAAGATACTTGCAATGATCATAAAATAACTTTTTTTTTTTGGACAGAGTTGTAAATGCCAAGTTAGAAAATAGTAAGATCTTTGTACTCATATCTTGGAGAGGAATTTCAATATGCACTGGAATTTGTTAACAAGTAACTCAAAAATGGCGAACAAAAGTTTCTATCACAAGACACAAATAAAATTATCAGGGGACTAAAAATCAGGGTTTCAGATGTTGGCATTCTTTGAGACAATCTAACGTGCAGAAAGCCTGGAAGAAGAAAACTGCAAATATACACATTGGCGCCAATGTTCCTTACCATTACAAAGTGCATGACAAACAAATATTGAGTGAATCACTGTAATCACAGAAGATACGTATTGATATTTCCACACCTGAGCTTTCTACAGCACAAGGTTACAAGTAAGGGACACTCGGTATGGATCAGAATCAGTGAGTAATGGTCTGCAAGAAACTCCTTATTTACACAAATGAAAAAAATACAAGCAGGAACCTGTCCAATTTGAACTACACTAAAATTGGTAAACATATTAGATTAGAAGAAAAATTCCTAGTTCTTTAAGTGAATTTTTAAAGATAGTTCTTCAATATGTGTACACAAAATTATTTAGGCGCATATGCACTATTTTGTTCCACTGTCTTTCTCCATATTTGAGACAGTTTCATAATTCCATTCTTCCTGAACATAAACTAATTTATTAGCCAGAAAGATGCTAAGGAGTTTTTCCAGACTTCTAGAGAATTAAAGACAGACTGAAACAGGTGGTAATCCGAAGGTGTAAGATCAGGTGGTGCAATAAGACATTGCAGCCAAGCTGTACCTTTTCTGTATGTCTGGCTTGTTCTGATTGTAATTGACAAATCCTGATGTTTTCATCAATTGCTGCCTTTGTTTCAAAAGGGAACAGTCATCATCTAAATCTAGAGTCTCATTTTGCAGAAAGAAGCTCATAATATATTTTATTCTTCCAACTCCACCTGATGCAGACCCCATCAACATTCGCATTCCCCACTGTTATAAGCAATCCATTTTTAATAATCTGTGACCGTTCTTTTCAATATGGTGTTGTTTTGGTTGTGCTTGTGAAAAGAAATCCAAATGGAAATGTAGTCCATAAAATTTTCTTAAATCTTGATGTATACAATCATCATGGATACTCACATATCCAAGTGTTTTAAATGCCTTATAAAACCTATATGACACATCTAAAGTATCTATGCCTTGTCACATGTCACGAGCCCTGGAAACTAGCAAACAGTAATCTAAGCTATAGCACCATCTCCATAAATGAAACATATTTTGCTGTTTGAACAGTAATTTTTTGTTTCTAAAAATAAAAATAAGGAAAACTGGGTCCCACCCATTCGCAGTTAGATTAACCAAATGCAGACAACAATTCTACTCCTGCAGCTTCTTCTCTCGCACTTCCCGCCTGTGGAACTCGCTTCCATATTCTTGCTTTCCTGATGGCTACAACCTCCAGGAATTTAAATGCAATGTTAATACTCATCTATTAACCACTTGACTCTAGTTCTTTCTACACTATCCTGTATATCCTTTCCTTTCTCTCCACATTTGCAACTGTCATCGCACCTGTATTCCCATCCTTCTCTTGCTCCTTTCTAACTGGTTCGTCTTTCTCTTCACTCTCTTCTACTTAATCTTTTTACTCTTATGTAGCCCCCTGCACATCAGTGGCATTACCGCCTTGCTCGGGGTGATACGATTTTAAAAAAATGCATTTCATTTCTCTCTATTTTCACTTTTCATGTAATATTATTCAAAAACTTTCAGAATATGTAAGAATTTTACATTTCTATTGCATTTGTTTATACTTCTGTGATGAGGTAGTATTTACATTATTTGCATTGTTCAGACTATTGTCCTCATCTTTATTGCCATGTTTACAGTCTTTTGGCTGCTGTGCACTCTGGCCTTTTCAGGTGCTAGGAATTTCAAACTGAATGCTTTATTTCAATTGCTGGGGTATATCATTCTCATTCCATATGCAATGCCACTTCCGTTAGCCATGTAGTTATTTCCCTTTAACTTGATTCTGTAAGTTATTTGTTCACCACTGCTGTAGCCTGATTTTCCTCAAGTATACATTGTCTAGTAGAAATAAACGTTGGTTATTTCCAGTAACTTGACCCAAAGAGTCTTGAGTTCAATACCTGAACACAGAGCATGTTAAAAGCTAAAAAAGCAGTGTGAAACTGATGGAAACCTACTTAATTATTGAGTAAATTATAAACAAAGACAAAACTGATAAGTTTAAGTGTCAAGAGTTACTTGGTCACCCAAGTCCTGGAAAAAATATGATATGATCACCCAAGTTCTGGAAAAAATATGATATGATCACCCAAGTTCTGGAAAAAATATGATATGATCACCCAAGTTCTGGAAAAAATATGATATGATCACCCAAGTTCTGGAAAAAATATGATATGGTCACCCAAGTTCTGGAAAAAATATGATATGGTCACCCAAGTTCTGGAAAAAATATGATATGGTCACCCAAGTTCTGGAAAAAATATGATATGATCACCCAAGTTCTGGAAAAAATATGATATGATCACCCAAGTCCTGGAAAAAATATGATATGATCACCCAAGTTCTGGAAAAAATATGATATGATCACCCAAGTTCTGGAAAAAATATGATATGATCACCCAAGTCCTGGAAAAAATATGATATGATCACCCAAGTTCTGGAAAAAATATGATATGATCACCCAAGTCCTGGAAAAAATATGATATGATCACCCAAGTTCTGGAAAAAATATGATATGATCACCCAAGTTCTGGAAAAAATATGATATGATCACCCAAGTTCTGGAAAAAATATGATATGATCACCCAAGTCCTGGAAAAAATATGATATGATCACCCAAGTTCTGGAAAAAATATGATATGATCACCCAAGTTCTGGAAAAAATATGATATGATCACCCAAGTCCTGGAAAAAATATGATATGATCACCCAAGTTCTGGAAAAAATATGATATGATCACCCAAGTTCTGGAAAAAATATGATATGATCACCCAAGTTCTGGAAAAAATATGATATGATCACCCAAGTCCTGGAAAAAATATGATATGATCACCCAAGTTCTGGAAAAAATATTACATGTAAATAAGTTTAAATTTCTATTCCTCACCATCTACACTTAAAACTTTATATTGGCCCAGAAGGGCAGCAAATAATCCACAGTCTTTCTTTCTTTTTTTCAAAATTTAATCATTTTAAACACATTTGATTTTCAGAATCTTACTTCATGTGCGTTGTGGTGCAGTGGATATCGGCTCGGAACGAGAAATTGGGGTGCCGAATTCGAATTCCAGTTGAATTTATTGCATTCACTTACGCGCAAATACCCTTGGGAAAGGTATTAATCCGGCTCTTCTTTCCAGTTATGGATTAAATAACAGGACAGATTGGGTTCTATAGCCTTGGCTGGCAACCAGTCTATTGCAGAAAGCAATGGCAACCTACTATAGGAAAATCTTCTGCCCAGTCAGTCATGTCTCTTTCCAAGCGTGTATCACGTATGGTACTTAACTGACTGACTGACTTCATGTCCATAAAGTCTATTTATTTTAATGAAACACGTTACAGAATGAATAATTAGGATTAGGGTTCAGCATAACAAACTTCAATATTTCTGCATAACCAAAATTCTTCCTCGAATATTTAAGATATTATCTATAACATTTCATATACAATGGCACACAAAAGCTTTAGATCAATTACATAAAATGATGATGTCTTTAGTTTATTAAAAAGTTTATACTGTTTAGCAGTGTAACAGGAGAGCACTATGGGAGAAATATTTATTCTCTCATTTGTACTTCCCCATATTATATCACAGATATAATAATGCCCATAATAGTCATTACTATATCTGTGATATAATAACACTATACTTTATGGATAGAACAGAATGAAAGGAAAATGAATGACAAACAGGCTTTGTTCTCAACAGAGACTTTTATACTACTAAGACATAAACAAAATTATATATATATATATATATATATATATATATGTGTGTGTGTGTGTGTGTGTGTGTGCGTGTGCGTGTGTGTCCTATGTGGAGAATAATATACCACACCTATCTACACAGTGAGCAGAGTGTAAGCAGAAACAAAAGGGAAGGGTTTTATCTAATCTAAATCTAAACTTATTTATAAATGGAACTTTGTGTGTGTGTGTGTGTGTGTGTGTGTGTCTGTTACCTATAGACTCCGAAACAGCTGAACCAATTTTCTGGAAAATTTACTCAGTCTTACTATAAACATCTGCAGGTGTTCTTAGCTAGGTTTTGTGTGGAAGTACCCCCAATAAATATCGAAAATCGATAATTAAAAAAACAGGTTATAGAAGGAGTGGTCAGATTTTAATCCAATTTCATACACTCATAGACAAAGACATAAGAAACGATAATCAGAAATAGAGCCGGGCTATACTGCTAGTATAAAATATGGAGATACTCCTGTGTCTAGAGAAACCATTTTTTAAAACTCCAGATTGAAATACACCAGACTCATCTATTATACCCAAGGAAAAAACATATTCTCTGAACAGGAAACAGCGAATCTGAAGGTTTTCTAAATAGAGAACAGAGGGCTGGAATTTCTTTCTGGGAAAGGTACATTCCAAAAAGGAAATGGTAGTGTAAACTTGTAAACTGCTGGAGGAGACAGATTTTGCCTCAGCCCAGGTTGTAAGGCCCAGGCTAAAAATGCAGCCACACAGTTTGGATGCTGTAAACAAAGAGAATGACTGTCCACTCTCATTACTGTATGAAGTGACATCACTAAGTGGACCTTCACATGACCTATGTGACTTATCTCCACTAAAGGGAGACAATCGTTTTCTGTATCCCTACAGCAGTAAATTTCTATTATCAGTGTTAGCAAACTATGAGGATTGGAATATATGTTGTAGCATTTTCATAGATGCCGGGTAACAAAAGATAGACAGCCTTAATCAACTTAGAGCTGAAATAATACTATACAAAATATTGGACTAGTGAAAAATCTTTCATGATAAATTCATGATAATATTTTAAAAAGTATTGGACTAATGAAAGCACTTAAATGATAAAGTCATGATAATATGTAAATTCCTAAGTATTGTTAACATGGGTATAGAAGTCAAATAACTTACCTTCTAACATGGCTGCCTCCTTTGGTCTTCTTGGAGAAAGACAGGCCAGCTAATCTACCTCATTTATAGAAGATTACCTAATGCAGCAGGTGGTTTAGTCCACTTTACTATAATGGACCTGTCCAACACCTTTTCATAAGTGGACTCTATTCACTTTATATATCTCTCCATTAGATCACTCAATGTTAGGTTTGAATTTGGTGTGACTACACTAATCTACTTGCATGTCAAATCACTTATAAATAATGAATATCAACGATGAGTATGAGGTGCCTCAGCAAGTTATTGTGCTTGAATATTAGCTAGCTTTGTCTGAAATTTCTACTGAAGCAAATATGAAGGTTGGAATTATGAAGAGTAGGATGAATCATTGATGAGATAACCAGAAATGGTGTTCAAACCATCTGAAATACACATTTTAAATGTAAACAAACACAGAACACTACAAAACCAAGAGAGATAAAAGATAGAGCATTTAAAAAAAAAAAATGAAAGATTTTGAAAGACTCAGTAGGCAATCCAAAATTAACAGCCAGACAAGTAAGGAATGCAATCTTAACAGTAATGTTTCAATTGATACAGTATGGAGTGTATAATGCATAAACAACTTGAATCAGCAAAAAGATTATCATTGACCAGTTGAAGATTGAAGTGCTTAAAAAAAGCCTCTAGCATGGGATGCTGTTGTAACAGATTACCTTGATTGACAAAAATATATTCCTGCTGTGCATTGTGGCAACAGGGTGCAATATCAAAGACAGAAACACAGTAGCTGACAAAGATATAATTGACATCAAAGGCAGGAAACACAGGAGACAATCAACTTGAAAGACGATAGCCGATGAAGAAGACTGACAGATGTATCTGGCCACAGATGACATCAATTTAAACGACAGCCTAAAAAAGCAAAAATGCATAGGAATTTTGGGTTATATAAGTCTGGGGTTTCTAGAAGAAGACAGAACACAAAAAAGAGGAAGAGAGTGAAAACAGAACTCCTGCTGGTTAATGACTCCCCAACAACTGTGCAATGTCTCCCTGGCTTCCCTCCTACTCCACACAACCCTCAACGTTGAAGAATAAAAATGTAAGTTTATGTTTTTATATATACATGTTCTTGTTCCTTGTTGTCTATCAAGATGATTGTTGTTTTCTAGCAGCAGCAGAATATACTACACTGGGAAGTGGCAAAGTATTTTTTAGTTATGAATACAAAATAGAGTTAGATTCTAATGCAAGAAAATATCCGAGAAGACAAGTGGGAGAAAAAACAATGCAAGATCTAAATCTAAATCTATCTAAACTTATTTATAAATGGAACTTTGTCTGTGTATGTCTGTTACCTATAGACTCTGAAACGGCTGAACTGATTTTCATGAAAATTTACACAGTTGTACTATAAGTGTCTGCAAGTGTTCTTAGCTAGGTTTTGTGTCGAGGTACACCCGGTAAATACTGATAATCAAAAAAGTCGGGTTATAGAAGGAGTGATCAGATTTTAATCAAATTTGATACACTCATAGACAAAGACATAAGAAATGATATTCAGAAGTTTCAAGGTTGCAGTTCTTACAATAGTGCAGAAAATTGATAATATATATATATATATAAAAGCAAGATGCTTGTGTGTGTGTCTGTTTATCTGCCTGTATGTCTGTATTTTTTTCAGCCCTTTTATTTTAGTTTTTGCTTTGGGTTTAAGCAGGTATAATTGTAGTTCTTAGTCTCACTCATGATACCATTTACTCAAGGACTTATTTAACCTTCAAAATTCAGTTTAAGATGAAAAAAACTTATTTGATATCGATACCAGGAAATCAAAATTTGACTTACATCCATTCATTTTTCTTTCAGTCTACGGTTTCGCTTTAACTGGAAATAACTATTGCTTTTTAGTCTTTCATGCCAACGTCCAAAGAGTCTGAGCTCCAGAGCCACGGATTAGTTTTAAAGCTTTCATTACACCTGAGCAACGCCGGGCTATACTGCTAGTATATATATATATATATATATATATATATATGGAAACTACAAGAGCATTTAATGTAATATATAAAAAATATACAGCAGTCAATATAAGAGAAGCAATACTCAGCTATTACCGTAATGCTTTATTGTTTTTTCTCACACACATAAATATATATATATATATATATATAACATGATTGAGAGAAAGAGAGAGTGATGATGTTATTTTCCAGACACATGGAATTTTGTTTGTTTCCTTGGTCGGCCCTAATATATACACAGGATTATTTTATCTGCATTTCTGTCAGTGTTCATTATCCTTACACTGGTCAGATACTGCTACGATAAAATAATTTCCAGCCTTATCTCCAATCACAAACAAACGCACACACATAGAATTTCAACAACTCGGGTGCATTACCATATTACTCTTGTTATCGCTTCTCAGCTGACTTAGCCTTGTACCAGACTAATTCAAATTTAGTAATTACCAACATAGGCTATGGTCACACGGGCCCAAGCCCAGAGAAGACATATCCCACAAAAATCATGATAAAAATCATTCAAAATATTCTGAATTCTTTTGCTTCTTGTGGCAACACACAACTTTCAGTTTTAATTGAATCATTACTCGGAAATGCCATTTTTTTTTTATTTGCCACATATTTTATGCCAACATGAATATTCTGACAGCAATTTGGCTAGTGTGAGAGTTTTGTCTGTGGCTGAGATACACAAAGGCACAAACTTTAATTAACCATGTTTATTTAAACTGCAAACATTTGTTTCAGAGAAATCTCCCATATATGTTGAACTAGCAGTATAGCCCGGCATTGATTGGGAGTAATGAAAGCTTTAAAACTAATCCATGGTCCTGGACCTCAGACTCTTTGGATGTTGGCACGAAAGTCAAAAAAGCAATAGTTGTTTCCAGTTAAAGCAAAACCATAGACTGAAAGAAAAATGAATGGATGTAAGTCAAATTTTGATTTCCTGGTATTGATATCAAATAAATTTTTTTCGTCGTAAACTGAATTTTGAAGGCTAAATAATTCCTCTGAGTAAATGGTATCATGGCTGAGACTAAGAACTACAATTATACCTACTTGGAGCCAAACCCGAAGCAAAAACTAAAATAAAAGGGCAGAAAAAATACAGACATACAGGCAGATAAACAGACACACACGCAAACATCTTGCCTTTTATATATATTATCGATTTTCTGCACGATTGTAAGAACTGGATCCTTGAAACTTCTGAATATCGTTTCTTATGTCTTTGTCTATGAGTGTATCAAATTTGATTAAAATCGGACCACTCCTTCTATAACCCGATTTTTTCTATTATCGATTTTGAATATTTATCGGGGGGGGGGGTACCTCCACACAAAACCTAGCTAAGAACGCTCGCAGATGCTTATAGTACAACTGTGTCAATTTTCAAGAAAATCAGTTCAGCTGTTTCGGAATCTATAGGTAACGGATACACACACACGACACACACACACAAAGTTCCATTTATAAATAAGTTCAGATAGGAAAAATATTCACACACAAAAATATTTAGTATTTCACAAATTAATTCCTAAGGAATCTATCGATTCTTTGTCTGACATTATTTCCTGACATTATTTTGGGGATAACCCTGTTTGAGTAGAAGACCTGTCATTTATTTTTTAAATTTTGCTTTTAAAAGTATGATTTCTCTTTAATGATTTATTTATTTTCTTTATTCATTCAAGAGGCTTAATAAAAAAAACATTGAACTCTAGTAGGGTTCCAACTTGCTTCCTCATTTGAAGAAGAAACCAATGTCTGATATGAAATTCTTTAGACCACTCGACCACACAGATTGTGATAATCTCATAATATTCAATTACCATTTCTGAAAAATGTGCACCATCTTGTTCAGGTCTTCTGGAAAGTCCATACCTGCCAAGCCATAAACAAATTAATATCGAAGTAATCAATGTATTTTCTTTTTTGCTAAACTAAATGTTATTTTGTAGATACCCATGTTAGAGTAGATACCCTGTTTTTCTGTAAACAGTGTGAATATTGCCTCCCAGTCAGTTCTATCAGAGACGCTTTCACAATATATATATATAATTGCTGACTGATGCCAATTCAATCGGGTTTCAATCCTGGGTTAAAAGCAATTGAAGTCTAACCGTACTGATGAGCTGTAATACAGTAAAACAGATCTGTCTGCGGATGACTATTTACACACTCACATCCAAATTGAGCACTCTGGAAGAATGGTAGACTTTGAAAAACGGTAGCTACTCTGGCATGTACGCATCGCTCATTTAGTAATGAATTAGAGCACTCTGACTATTGGGCATGTATAATGATAATATACATGCTAAAAAGTCTGCCTTCTTCTACCGAGCACCCATAGCCCAGAGGTAGAATCACCGACTGACGCCAATTCGGCCAAGTTTCAATCCTGGGTTAAAAGCAATCAGAGTCTAACTGTACTGATGAACTGTGATACAGCAAAACAGATCTGTCTGTGGATGACTATTATATATATATATATATATATATATAGTACTGTGCAAAAGTATTAGGACAAGAACCATTTTATCTTTTATGAGGCATCAAAATAAAGTTTAAAATCACCCCTGTCCTAACACTTCTGCACACTACCGGTAGTGTGCAAAAGTATTAGGACAGGGTTTTTTTTTTCTAAAAACCTCACTGAAATTCAAATACAGGGTGAAAAGTCAAGTAAATTGCTAATGAATATTGATTATTTAAAACTAGGTGTAAAAGAAATGTACTAAAAAGAAGTTATCTTTAAGTTTTTTTATTTTTTATTAAACAATTTATTTTGAAACTACTCTAGTGAACATCTATGTGATATTTTGGATAAAAACATTGATAAATCTAATGTTACTTTGCAAGACACACTTTGGGAACAAATACAAGCTGCTTGGCAGGAGATACCATTAGATACATTGAAGAAACTTGTGATGTCAGTGCCTGACAGAATGGAAGATGTGATCAAAGCAAAAGGCTATTATAGTAAATATTAAATTTATTTTGTAACAAAGATTTTTTTCTTGTTGAGTAAATCAAATAAAATTACTTTAATTAAATTGTTTATTTTCTATCAATATGCCTCATAAAAGATAAAATAGTTCTTGTCCTTATACTTTTGCACAGTACTGTATGTAAAATTGTAATAGTTATAAGTGCCAAAATTGGTGTAATTTTTCACTAGTTTACTGGTGGAAAGGCATTTTAGGCAAGCAGATATTTTTGTCATAAAGTGTTTAATATCAAAGGTAAGGATAAAATATAATAGAATTAAAGTGAAGAAACTTGTCTCTTTGATGAGCAGTGTTGTTTCAGTCATGCTGACTTCTTTGAGAGGTCATTATTGTAATGCCTTCACTCTTCAGTATCATTTGGTTTTCTCCACATGAATATATATATATATATAAATATATATATATGTGGAGAAAACCATTAAAAAATTAAAAGAAAAAAAACGACCCTCTAAACTTAAAATTAAGATTAAACATACAACTTTATACAAAAAACTGATAAAACACTAATTTGCATTTACTTCCTCAAGAATACAAATTTAGATTTCTTGAAATAACTTTGCCTAAATGCAATAAAACTTGACTATAAAATATATAAAAAAAACATATTTAAAAAAAAAAACCCTGTAATATAAAAAAATATTCCATTCCAAAAAAAATTAAAATTGGAAAGAAAAAACACCCCACCCCTATCACGTCTATCTAAGAAACCCCAAAGTGAAAACCTAGACACAGGATCAAAGGTAATACATGAATTAGGTCCACTAACAGCAGATATCAATCAAACGATAGCCAACCATAAAAATGACAACTCAACAGGAATCCCTCTTAGAAATTCTAACCGAAAGATAGGACGTACATTCCAACAGATAATACCATTAATCAACAATTTCGCACTTACACACCAGGATTCTTTGAGGGTCAAACGGTCAAAACGAGAGACACATTAACTTAATTACCAATAACCCCAACCAACCCCCACAACAACAACGAACCAAATATAAACAGAGAATGATTCCAAACCTTTATTTCTCCCAATGATGTGTTTGGGTTCCAAACACTGAAACAGTCATATGATTGTAGAGAAGAAAACATATATAGAAGAAATTATGTACATGTTCTAAAACATAATTTATAATAAATATATATATATATATATATATATGAAATGATTTGTTTGGAGATTATTTTTGATCAATACTCATATTTAGGTTGATATTCTGTTTATTATCAAACAGTATTGTATATTTATTTCTACTGGCCTGATTATTTACAATGAATTTTTGTTACAAAAATGTGCATCATTCGACAGGATTTGAACCTTTGACACCACCAATTGAGAGGTCTAAGCTGTGCCAGATCAATTGGTGGCTTCCCCTATGTGGATAGGAGTTGCAGGTTCGAATCCTTCCGAATTTTCATTATAAAAATTTATCGTAAATAATTAAGTCGGTAGAAATAAATATATGTACTGTTTGATTATAAACAGAATTTCTACTTAAATATGAGTATTGATAAAAAATAATGTTCAAACAAATCATTTCAAATTGTCGGTTGTTTATTACCATAATCTTTGTTAATTTCAGTAATATATATATATTGAAGGAAAACTAAAATCGACACCTTGCCAAAACCTGAAACTCTTATCCAGACACAGTCTTTAAAAAAAAAAAAAATTCAAAAAGAAAAGAGAAAAATGTCCTAAAAACAAACTTACCTACTCAGTAAAATAAATTGATTGACTAGATTGAGCGAAAAATGCTTAACAATATTAGACCCGATGAAAAAATGGCTCTAGTTGGAACTCAAGTTTCACACTGACGTGATGTGCTTCTTAATGGTACTGGATGGGAGGCAATATTCACCCTGTTTCCCCAAAAAACAGGGCAGGTACTCAAACATGGACATCTACAAAATAACATTAAGAGTAGTAGAAAAGAAAATTTATTGATTACTTAGATATTAATTTGTTTATGGCTTGGATACAAAAATATGACTAGACACGAACTTTCCAGAAGACCTGAAGATGATGTGTATTTTTCTCAAACAGTAATTTAATATCGCTAGATTATTACAGTCTGTCTAGTTGAGTAGTCTAAAGAATTTCATGTCAGACGTTAGTTTCTCCTTCAAATGTGGATGTAAGTTGGAACCCTTTTTTTTTTAATCATATCACCCCGAGCAAGGCAGTAATGCCACTGATGTGCAGGGGGCTACATAAGAGTGAAAAGATTGGAAAAGAGAAAGCCAGAAACCACCTCCTAAACAGGGAACAAGAGATGAGCCTCTTCACCTGTTCAATAGACGTGGGTGGAGTGTGAACTGGGTGATAGTTTAGTCTATCTACTCCAATTGAAAAAAAGAAAAAGAAAAGAGTGAAAAGATTGGAAAAGAGAAAGCCGGAAACCACATCGTAAACAGGGAACAAGGGATGATCCTCTTCACCTGTTCATGGAGGTTATATTTTATTTATTAAGACTCTTGATTAGGCAGCAAATAAACGTAAATCAAAGCTATAGAATCCAGTCTATCCAGCTATTTACCCATATCTGGGCTGGGGAAATTTGTGTTTGCATTTTGTTTAATGGTATATCAACCGCTGTGGGTTATTTTTTTTTTATGTTTGGTTATAGTGAGAAGGTTGATTGAGACAGATTTTAATGAAAATTCTTTGTTTTTATTATTTTTTTATTTTTGAAAACTGAAAATGCTTTCTAGTTTTGTATTCCAAAAAGTTTTGCTGAGAATAATTTTTTTCCTTCAAAAATATGTTATGGTAATATTTTTCCTTCAAAAAATATATATATTTGTATAAATGTGTATTTTTATACTTTCATAGTGTTTGGACCCCAGTTTGGGGGACCCTAACAGGTGCCATCACTCTGGATAAGAGTGGACTTGAGAACAACAGCAATTAAGAGGTGGTTCCATGCTCCTCACAACCGCCCAATCAGAGGTCTTGCTGCCAGATGCAGTTTACTGTCTTGCCCAGAACCCGGGTGGGGATAAAGGTGGATTCATACTTTTCACAAGAGTAATAGCACATAAGTGAATCTGACTGGAATTTGAACTTGGAATGCTTATTCCGCAATCTGAGCCACTATCCATTACTCCACTGTGTCTTGATTTTGTTTTTTTTTTGGTGAGCTTTTTTATTTACCCATAACTGGGGCCCTAACAGGTGCTACCACCCCAGATAAGGGTCGGTCTGGGAACAACAACAATTAAGAGGTGGTTCCTCACTTCTTAAAATCTCTAATCTCTTGCTCAGAGGCATTCCTGCCTGATGTAAATTTGAGTCATTAGCCTGGGGTAAAGCATTCAAACTAGATTACAGTGAATAAAAAAATATAAGAAAATTGATAAAATGCTTAGCAAATTTTTTTTTCTGATTTGTCAATTCTAGTAAAGACTGTAACTGCATTTATGAAAAAGTGCAGCCTCTTTAAAACAGCCCAGAAAATAAAACTATGACAGAAATTCAGTTTGTGGTGCAATCGATATCAATTCAGAATGACAAATAGGGGAGCTGAGTTCAAATTCCAGTTGAATTCCTCGCATTCACTTACGCGCAACTATCATTAGAAAACATATTAATCTGTCACTTCCTTCCAGTTATGGGCTAAATAATAGGACAGATTGGGTTCTCTAGCCTTGGCTGGCAACCAGTCTACTGCAGAAAGCAATGGCAACCTACGGTGGGATAATCTGCCTTTCAGGACATGATCACCCTAGTGTGTATCACGTATGCCACTTAATTGACTGAATGAATATGATAGTTGGAAACATAATTAAAACTTCTACTGGGCATAAAGTGGGGGATCACTTTTCTATTGTTATGAAGTAATAAACTGATCCCCCACTAATTAAACTTAATAATGTATTATATAATATATCTCTTGTCCCTCCAGCTATGAGCTAAATAGTAGGACAAATTGTGTTCTATAACTTTGGTTGGCAACCAGTCCACTTCAGAAAGCAATGGAGGCCTACTGCGGGATAATCTTCACACACAGACACACACACACACACACAGACAAAGTTCCATTTATAAATAAGTTTAGATATTATGATCATACAAACCGGGATGAAAGAGTGGATATCAACTTAGAACGACAAATTGGGGAGCTGAGTTTGAATTCCAATTTAATTCTTTGACTTATGCACAAATACCCTCGGGAAAGGTATTAATCCATCTTTTCCCTCCAGTTATGGGTTAAATAATAAAACAAATTGGGTTCTATAGCCATGGCTGGCAACCAGTTTACTGCAGAAAATAATGGCAACTTACTGCAGGATAATCTTTTGCCCAGTCAGTCATGTCTCTTTCGAGACATGATCACCCAAATTGTTAAGTATTCATAAAAGGGTGCTGAACATCACTGCCAGTTTGAAGTTTCTTTCCAGATATACAGATACGAACGATAAAATGAATGGCAAGTTACAATTTGGTAGAATTCTAAAAAAAAAAATCTTTTACTTCAAGGCTTGGAGAATCTAATACTCACAGGACAGATAAAGAGAGACAAGGGTAAGTAATATGAAACATACTTCATGAGCTTAAGCAAATGGATGGTGGAAGAGGTTTTGGAAGAGATAAAAATATTAAAAGTGACAAGGGATAAGTGTTAGTAAAAGTCCATAATTGCCTACGTCCTTAAAAAACACTGCACTTCAAGAAAATTGACATTCCCCTCAGCATGACTGTAACATTCAAAAAATCAGTTTAAATTGGAAAAAAAATTTAATAAGTAATTGTGTAATCAAGTTTTACTATCTACTAAATTTTAATTCCTTAAATCAATTTTTAAAGATTGAAGGCCCACTGCATGAGAAACAATGAAATAGACGACATTCTATAACAGAACCGACATGCTTGACATTCCTGGTGTTAGTTCAACTGATTGTTTGTTGAGAATTTTCCAGTGAGTCAGAACTGGTTTGCAGCACTCAGCAATTTGAAGAAGGAACATCCCTTAAGCCATAATTCAACAACCTCCTCTTGCTGAACCAACCAAGCTTATATGAATACTGCGCAAACTTAAGATAATGATGTCGAGGGGAGTGAAATCAAGTGTGGAAGCAGCACTGTTTGAAAAAATAAAATAGAGTAAATAAAAAGCTGGGGTTGCACGTTAAATGGTACACATTATGACCTTACTTTCCTGAGTTTTCATTTTTCCCTGTGTTTCTCCTTTTATTCTCTTCCTCTTGACTTTTTTCTTGACTTTCTCCTTTTCCGTTAATCTTACTTTTCTGTCATTTTCTTTTATTCTTTTCTTTGACCTTTACTTTTCTCTTCTTTCCATCATCCTTGCTTTCATTTTACTTCATCTTCTCCCTTCCTTTCCCTTGATATGCTCATTTTTCGCTACTTTCGTTTTGGTTTATACTTCACCCCAGTCTTTTGAACAGAAGTGGAGGTTTATACCCGCTTTCTTGTTTAGGACTTGGTTTCTCGATCCTTTTCATTTTCTTTCACTTCCAGTAGCCTCATGTGTCTTAATGGAACAATTGCTTTGCTTGGAGTGAACTGATTAAAAAAAAAATTTCGATGTCTTGCGATAACCGAGCTGTTTTTCTTTCTTCTTTCCATATTTTTTTCTTTGCTTTTCTTTCCATTTCACCTCTTACTCTTCTCTTATTGACATTCTTTCATTCTTCTTTCCTACCTCACTTTACTCTTCTTTCATTCTTGCAGTTTTTCCTTCACCTTTCATTGCTTACTTTTCTCATGTTTACTTTTTTCTTTCCTACCTCACTTTACTGTTTCTGTTCTTGCTGTTTTTACTTCACCTTTCATTGCTTACTTTCTTTTTTCTTTCCTACCTCACTTTACTGTTTTCATTCTTGCTGTTTTTCCTTTGCCATTGACTTTCTCTCTTTCTACCTCTCTTTATTCTTCTCTCATTCTTGCTGTTGAAAGACAAAGGAAAAACCTTTTTGTGAAAAGCAAAAATTTAATTAGAAACAAAGAAAAGTGTGCTTTTTTTTTTTTTAAAATCATTTCACCCCAAGCAAGGCATTCCACTGCCACTATTGCGCTTGGGGCTACATAGGGGGAGATAAATAGGAAGAGTGGTTAGATATAGGAAATGTCAGAAGGGGGGGTGATAGATAGTTAGGTAGTGGGAAGAGTGTTTGAAAGAATGGAAGTTAGTTTGTTAGGAGGTGTCTATTGACCTTACATTTAAACTCCTGGAGATTGTAGCTGTCGGGGAAGCAGTCATGTGGAAGAGAATTCCACAGTCGGGAAGTGCAAGAAAAGAAGCTGTTGGAGTAGAAGTTGCGGTTGCATTTTATCGGTTTCACTGTAAAAGGGTGGGATCTAGTTGCTAATCTAGTATCTCGTGCAAATTCGTATCTAGGGAGCGCCAGTGATCTAAGTTCATCGGAGCAGAAGCCGTGAAAGTATTTATAGAAGAGATACAGGGAAGCCACGTCGCGCCGGTGAGAGAGAGTCTGCAGGTGGTCTGCTAAGTCAGTATCGATCACATTACAGACCCTCCGCTGTACCTTGTCTAGAAGCCCAAGGAGAATAGCAGGGGCACCTGACCAGATATGGCAACAGTATTCAATGCACGGGCGGATGGTAGATTTATAGATGCTGGATCGCGATGTGATATCCATCCTCTTATATGGCAATGAATGTTGAACAATCTTGCTACTGATGAGGAAAAATCTAGAAGGTGTAGAAATGTAGTTCTACAGAAGGATACTGAGAACTTAATGTAAAGCAACAGGGAAGTTTCAAAGAAAATTGTAATAGAAACTCATACTCAAGAAACAAGAAAACACAGCTGAAATTCTTTTAACACAATGTGAAAGGAGGGCTCAGAAAACTGAACTAACACAAGGCATATTGAGGTCAAGAGAGATAGAGTAAGGCAGCAGGGTGGGGAGCTTAATAAAGGAAAAACTGCTGAGAACTATGAGAAATAAGAAGTTGTGGAGAACTATTTTGGGGAAAAAAAGAAAGCATATCTAAACTTATTTATAAATGGAACTTTGTATGTGTGTGTGTGTGTTTGTGTGTCTGTTACCTATAGACTCCAAAACGGCTGAACCGATTTTCTTGAAAATTTACACAGTTGTAGTATAAGCATCTGCGAGTGTTCTTAGCTAGGTTTTGTGTTGAGGTACCCCTTGATAAATATCGAAAATTGATAATCGAAAAAATCGGGTTATAGAAGGAGTGGTCCGATTTTAATCAAACTTGATACACTCATAGACAAAGACATAAGAAACGATATTCAGAAGTTTCAATGTTACAGTTCTTACAATAGTGCAGAAAATTTGATATCAATACCAGGAAATCAAAATTTGACTTACATCCATTCTCTTTCAGTCTACGGTTTCGCTTTAACTGGAAACAACTATTGCTTTTTAGTCTTTCGTGCCAACGTCCAAAGAGTCTGATCTCCAGGACCATAGATTAGTTTTAAAGCTTTCATTACACCTGAGCAACACTGGGCAATACTGCTCGTACTTGATAAACAAAAACAAATGATTTATGATTCAATCTAATATATTTCAACAAAATGAGATATATTTAATTAATATCAATGAAATAATATTTAAATCAACCAATTGTTTCCAACAAGAAATAAAATTTTTTTTTCAGATTTATTCATTTTTATGTGCATCTTGTAGACCGCATGCCAACCTAATCTGGGAGCTAGCGGGAAAAGAGGTGGACTCAGAGGCAAACCTTTCCTCAGAACACAGGTCTAAATTTCTGTGTCAATAACTACTAAACTACATGTTCATCACAAGCTCTGATCCTCAGGAAGTGAGTAATCATGCCTCTTCACAACTTCTTTGCCTATCCAGTTTTGAATTCAAAGTTGTTGTTGTTGTTGTTCTAGACATGTTACCAACCAAGGCTAAAGAGCCTACTCTGCTCTGCTAATAATCTCTAGCTAGGGGTGAAAGGGAAGAAAAAAACTGATTCATGCCATTCCAGCTGTATTTGTGTGAACACAACAAATTTGGTTGGAATTTCAACTTGGCACACCTATCCCACTTCATAGAGAGTCAAGTGTCATACATGATACATGCTTGGGTTATCATGTCTCTTTTGAATGGTGACCTACTTGCCAAAAGATTTCCTGCAGTCAGCTGCTGTTTCTTTCTGTGGTCTACTGTTTGCCATCCAAAGCTATAGACCTCAGTCTGTCCTGTTATTCAATGCATAGCTGGGGGTAGGGGGTGGGGGGTAGAAGACATGGATTCATACCTTTCCCAAGAATATGTGTGCATGAGTGAATGTTATCAACCCGACTGGAATTTGAACTTGGTTCTTTGATTTTCCATTGCGAGCCATTATCCATTATAGCCCATAAGGACACATGGCCCAGTGGATATAGAAGTTGGTTAGTTCCTCTGACTTGACCCAAAGAACTGTGATTTCAAAACCAGGATACAGTAGTGGTGAACAAGTAATTTTCAGGGTTAGAGGGAGATAACTCATAACTTCCAAAAGAGGCACTACTACGCAAGAGATGAGAATGATATACCCCAGTGATTGTAATAAAGGATTCGGTTTGAAATTCCTAGCACCTGAAAAAGGCCAGAACGTACGATGACCAAAACGTTATTCAAATGGCAACAAAGATGAGGACAATAGTCTGAGTAATATAAATACTGTAAATACTATCATATCTCAATATAGACAAATACCCCATAATAACATCCAATAAAACTACTAAGCTATGAGTACATCCAGGAGCTTAAAAGTACTATAACTGATTGTTTTTTATTATTATTATTATTATTATTATTATTATAGAAAAATCTGCTTACTGGTGACTATTGCAATCTAAACCCCTCCCCTCTGTGTTGTAAGTTCTGTCTTGTCTCTCATTGTAACTATTGTACTGTTTTGTGTATAACTGTTTAGCGCTGAATATTGTGCTGAATAATACTGCAGTACATTTTCTCTGTGTATTGTATTCAACTTGGTGATACAACACATTTGATGCTATGAAAAAATAAATATCTGAAAACCTGACTTGAATACAGCATCTGTTTAATTACATTTTTTAAAATTTCTGGGAAGTGTTTCAACAAGGGACAAAAATTGTGACACTGACATCCGAAGGTGCATTCAGATAGTGAAAGTTATTCTTCCAAATGCTAAGCAAAGTATTAAGAAATAGGAAATTTTTATTAGAAACAAAGAAAAAAGTGCTGAACTCTTACATAATATCAGTCCTCCTATACAACAGAAATGTTGTACAGTCACCTCACAAATAAAGAAGAAATTTAAGACAACAGAAATGTGCTATACCAAAGAATGATGAAAATACCATAAACTGAACATGTAAGTAAAATGAAAGTATTTTAAAAAAATGGATATTAGGACACTTCCTGGATGTGCTCTATGGGGCACTGGATATTTACACGAAATGACAAATCAAGGAGCCAAGTGAAGGGAAATTCCACGCAGTCACGTGCGAATACCATTGGGAAAGGTATTAATCCGACACTTCCCTACAGTTATGGGTTAAATAATACAACAGATTAGGTTCTATAGCCTTGTCTGGCAACCAGTCTACCACAGAAAGCAATGGCAACCTACTGTGGGATAATCTTCTTCCCAGTCAGTCATGTCTTGAAAGAGACATGATCACCCAAAGCGTCTAACATGTACAGCACTTAACTGACTGAATGAATATAATAGTTGGAAACATAATTAAAACTTCTACTGGACATAAAGTGGGGGGTCGGTTTTCTATTGTTATGAAGTAATAAACTGATCCCCCACTAATTATACTTAATATAATAATGTAATATAATCTATCTTTTCTCCCTCCAGCTATGAGTCAAATGGCAAGACAGATTAGGTTCTATAGCCTTGGTCGGCAACCAGTCTACTGCAGAAAGCAATGGCAACCTACTGCGGGATAATCTTCTGCCCAGTCAGTCATGTCTCGAAAGAGACATGATCACCCAAAGCATGTAACATGTACAGCACTTAATCGACTGACTGACCTGTAGGTTTTGACAAGGATTATCTTTCTTCGGCTCTTGTTGACTGCACTGCAGAATCACAAACAAAGAATTGTACCAAATAATACAAACCATGTCACTTGAGGACTTTCAACAACAACTAATGGGTACTGTGGTGATACCGAGCAAAAGCAATGGACCGGATGTTGGTGCTTTCACAACCAAAAGTTGTCTGTGCGCCGCCAGCTCCGCACAAATGTTCCTGTTGAAAACTAAAAATTAATTAAATATTAAATTTCCAGTTCACGAGCCTATGCAAATTTTATTTATCAGCCAATGGGAAGCCCAGAATCAAATACAAGTGTGAAATCCCAACTGATCTGCTGTGATCCAAAATGAAGATATAAAAGGCAGATACAGAAAGCTTCGACAGGCAGACCGACTCGAGGAGCAGAGAGTAATTAGTATCTCCCTTGACCTAAGTCAAGCGGCTACTGTGCTCGCCTCCCCTCACCTCTCTTTCCTTCTTCCCTGTCTCAAAAACTACTTACTGACCTAAGGAGCAACTACATCAAAGACATTCCTTACTTACACACTTCCAAATTCCTAAGCTTTAATTCTTTTTCAGCATTTTATTGCCATGAACATTTTAACCTCCGCTGGACCTATATTTCAAGTATTACTTCAATTGTAAAAACATTGATATGCATATATATAAAATGCTATTTTTCAACTCAATTTGCTTTTCTTGATTTTATAATCATTTTATGATTCAATGCTTCAATGAACTTAGATTTTTGGTGCCCCCTAAGTATGAATTTGCATGAGATACTAAATTCGCAACTAGGTCCCACCCTTTTACAGTGAAACAGATAAAATGTAACCGCAATTTCTACTCCAACAGCTTCTTTTCTTGCACTTCCCACCTTTGGAATTCCTTTCCATATACTTGCTTCCCGACAGCTACAAACTCCAGGAGTTTAAATGTAATGTCAATAGACACCTCCTAACACACTAACTCGCACCCATTCTCTCAAACACTCTTCCCATCCACACAACCCTTATCCTCGGTATCCTTACCTGTCTATCACCTTCCTTCTGACATTTCCTATCACTTTCCCCGATGTAACCCCCTAACCACTCTTTCTCATCACTTTCCCCGATGTAACCCCCTAACCACTCTTTCTCATCACTTTCCCCGATGTAACCCCCTAACCACTCTTTCTCATCACTTTCCCCGATGTAACCCCCTAACCACTCTTTCTCATCACTTTCCCCGATGTAACCCCCTAACCACTCTTTCTCATCACTTTCCCCGATGTAACCCCCTAACCACTCTTTCTCATCACTTTCCCCGATGTAACCCCCTAACCACTCTTTCTCATCACTTTCCCCGATGTAACCCCCTAACCACTCTTTCTCATCACTTTCCCCGATGTAACCCCCTAACCACTCTTTCTCATCACTTTCCCCGATGTAACCCCCTAACCACTCTTTCTCCCCATCACTTTCCCCCGATGTAACCCCCTAACCACTCTTTCTCATCACTTTCCCCGATGTAACCCCCTAACCACTCTTTCTCATTTCCCCACCCCCTTTCCTCCGATGTAACCCCCTAACCACTCTTTCTCATCACTTTCCCCGATGTAACCCCCTAACCACTCTTTCTCATCACTTTCCCCGATGTAACCCCCTAACCACTCTTTCTCATCACTTTCCCCGATGTAACCCCCTAACCAACCTCTTTCTCATCACTTTCCCCGATGTAACCCCCTAACCACTCTTTCTCATCACTTTCCCCGATGTAACCCCCTAACCACTCTTTCTCATCCCCTCCCCCTTTCCCCGATGTAACCCCCTAACCACTCTTTCTCATCACTTTCCCCGATGTAACCCCCTAACCACTCTTTCTCATCACTTTCCCCGATGTAACCCCCTAACCACTCTTTCTCATCACTTTCCCCGATGTAACCCCCTAACCACTCTTTCTCATCACTTTCCCCGATGTAACCCCCTAACCACTCTTTCTCATCACTTTCCCCGATGTAACCCCCTAACCACTCTTTCTCATCACTTTCCCCGATGTAACCCCCTAACCACTCTTTCTCATCACTTTCCCCGATGTAACCCCCTAACCCCTACCCCCTCTTTCTCATCACTTTCCCCGATGTAACCCCCTAACCACTCTTTCTCATCACTTTCCCCGATGTAACCCCCTAACCACTCTTTCTCATCACTTTCCCCGATGTAACCCCCTAACCACTCTTTCTCATCACTTTCCCCTATGTAACCCCCTGTGCAACAGTGGCAGTGAAATGCCTTGGTTTGGGTGAAATGATTTAAAAAAATTAAAAAATAAAGAAGGAAAAATGTTTCAAACATATCCAGGAAATACAATTTTAAAAAAGAAATTTTCTTGGAAGGAAAAATGTTTCAAAATATTCCAAAACATACCCTGAAAATATAATTTTTTAAAAATTTTGTTCTTAGAAGGAAAAATGTTTTGAAACATTCTAAAACATATCCAGGGAATACAATTTTTTAAAAAGTCTTTTGTTCTTAGTGGAAAAATGTTTCAAAACATATCCAGAAAATACAATTTTCAAAAATGACTTTTTTTTTTTAGAGAGAAAATGTGCCAAAACATTCCAAATTCTTTCTGCAGAAAAAGTCAGGAGATTTTTTTTTCCTTTTATGGCTACCATTGCCAATCTCTTTCATTATCTTTTTTGCCATAATTATTGTTTTTTCCCAAATATCGCATATTCTTTCAATTTCTGTGCGAAAGTAATAATGACCAAACCCTGACGACCATCTCTAGCACCACCTAGACAATCGTTCTGGCAACAATAATCACAACTAAGACTACGGCACTTTAGTCACATTTGCATTTCTATATGTGTTTATATGTCAAGTACAGAGCAACCATCTTGATAAAATGATAAAAAAGAAAAAAGCACTTGGCTCATACATAAAAGATTCCTTCCTCAGTGAATGCTTGAACTAAAGAGAATTGAGTAAATTCTGATATTTAGCCTCATAAAAGTGGTTGTAAATTTTCTGGGTGCATTCTTGAAAATGGGAATGCTTGCATTGAAAATCAGCTTTCACAATTCTGTTATTTATTTTTATCCTCAGTGCAAGATTGCCAACTGTCCTGCAAAGTGTGGGATTTTCTTGTATGTAGGATTTGTTTGGGATCAGTAAATGCAAGACACATTTTTGTCCTGCATTTTGAAAATTTTTTTTTTTAATTGCTTGTAAATTTTGCTTTTTTATTTTAAAAGCTATATTAGGACTCATTATTGATGACTAAAATCTTAACAACATAAGGTATTATGGAAATTAATGAAGATTAACACAACTTGGATATAAACAACCAACAATTTGAAATGATTTGTTTGAACATTATTTTTGATCGATGCTCATATTTAAGTAGATATGGTTGTTGCAATGAATCGAAAATTGTGTTATATAGGCTTGATTAGAATCTCGTTTAGACTGGAGGTCATTCGTGGTTGAGAGGTCTAAGATGTTGCCAGATCAAATGGTAGCTTCCCCTATGTAGATAGGGGACTCAGATTCGGATCCTGCCAAATGACATACATTTGCATAATAAAAATTTATCGTAAATAATCAGGCCAGTAGATATAAATATATAATACTGTTTAATTAAAAAACAGAATATCTACTTAAATATGAGTATCGATCAAAAATAATGTTCAAACAAATCATTTCAACATAAGATATATAGACGACACAGTGTTGATAGGAGATATGGAACAGTAACTTAAGAACTTCTACAAGAGGAAGTGAATGAAAGACTGAAGAAAGGACTAAACACAAATTGCAGAAAGATAAAATCTATTGTTGATAGAAAGAAGAACATTCCAATATGCAAAATACAAACTGGAGATACAAAAATCAAACAAGTACAACAATTTAAGTATCTGGGAAGTGTTTTTAACAGAGGATGGAAATGTGGTACAAAAATCTGAAGGCATATTGGGATAGCCGAAGATGCATTCGAAAAGCTGAGCAAAGTATTAAGAAACAGAAAAATTTCATTAGAAACAGTGAAAAAAGTACTGGATTGTTATGTAATATTAAATATCCTATATGGCAGTGAATAGTGGAAATGCCTTCCAAAAGCTGAGCAAAGTATTAAGAAATAGAAAAATTTCATTAGAAACAATGAAAATATTACTTAACTGTGTCGCAGACTAGAAAACGATTGGCTGAAAAATACATTTTTCTTTCTCCTTAAACCACCACACATTTTCCTTTGCACAAACATTTAACTCAAATCACCTCATTAATAGTCTGTTAAAAATGACCAAAGGAAACAGATGCTTGAAACAACACACCCACAGAATGCGCATATGTGCTGACAGCCAGGTCAAAACTTGTAACAACCAACTTCAGCAACACCAGGACCTCTGACTTACTACAAGTAGATAAGTACAGACTCTTTTTGATATGCAGGTATACAGTGACACACATAAGTATTGGATTTTGCCTGATATTTGATAAGTAATATCTCGTAAAGTTTTTTAGTTGTATGTGGAAGGGAAATTAAAAACTCATGGTTGAATCCATTTTTTTAATCAAAATTCAAAATTACCCTATGCAAAATTATTGGATACATGACACGTTTTTCAAATTTCCAATCAAAACTTTGTATTTTAAAAGACTTTAAATATTCAAATTTTTGATAATATTGGAATGTTATCTCTGACCAATCAGAGAAGCACACAATTGCTTACAAGATATTGATACTAATCAAGAAGATTATCCCACAGTGGGTTGCCATTGCTTTTTGTGGTAGACTGGTTGCCAGCCAATGCTATAGAAGCCAATCTGTCCTATTATTTAACCCATATCTGGAGGTAAGAGATGAATTAATACCTTTCATAAGGGTATTTGTGCTTAAGTGAATGCGAGGAATTCAACCGGAATTCAAACTCGACTCTCCAATTTGTCGTTCTGAGTCGATATCCACTGCACCACAACGCACAAGAGCCAGATCAGGCCTAAAATACTGCAGCCATATATGGACAGAAGCTGTACAATTTCCACTTTCTAATCTCAATATAGTCCAAATATGTGTCTGTATCCTTGTGGGTGACAAATTAATCCCCGCCCTACCACCCCTTTGTCACAGATAAATGCAATCTTTTTGCTGCTTTATCATTATTTCCTTGGTTTGCAACCAGTCTGCTGCAGAAAATAATGGCAACCTACTGAAGGAAAATTTCTGCCCAATCATGTCTCTTTCAAGACATGATTGTCCAAGCATGTATCACATACAGCATTTAATTGACTGATAGGTTGAACATCATTGTAAAAAAAAAAAAAAAATCAGTTTCATGGATCTTAGGTTGGTAACCTCTCCCTAACAGAGCTTGCAAACCCATATTAAAAAAATCATTTAGTTGACAAGCCCACCTTGCCCTAGATAAGAATTCAGCACCCTCACCCATTCTATACAGCTTCTTTTCTCGCGCTTCCCGCCTGTGGAACTCCCTTCCACAAGTCTGCTTTCCCGACAGTTACAATCTCCAGGTGTTTAAATGTAGGGTCAATAGACACCTCCTATCACACTAACTCCCAACTATTCTCACAACACTCTCATCTACCCAACCCTCATTCTCGGTATCCTTACCCGCCTATCACCCACCCTCTGTTATTTCCTATATTTAACCAGCCTTTCTCCACTCTACGTAGCCCCCTGCACAGTAGTGGCAGTGACATGCCTTGCTCGGGGTGAAACGCTTATAAAAAAAAAAATAAAAAAAATATGCACATTTTAGGGAGTTGGTAACCTTAGCACAGCTTCAACATCGATCTCTAGTTTAGCTTCATAGAGCAAAAAGCAAAACCAGGGTTAACAGCAGTGGGAAGATTAGTGAAAATATTAGCTCATGAAGCAAGTTTGTTAAAATTTTTATTACTTTGTAGTTGAGTGTGTGCTGATTTTTTCTGGCATAAGATCAAGATTTAGTGGCTTCTTAACCTATAATTGATTACTATCCCATTTTTTTTTTTTTGAGGATGGGCATTGTCTTGTTAAATTTGTCTAATACTGGATTTTTATAAACCCATAATTAAAAATACTTTTTTTATGAAACTATAATCAATACTGAATTAATTTTTATAATTAAGTCAAGAATTTACAGTGGCCATTAAGTACTTAATCTTATTCATTCGTTTATAATATAATTTTTTTTTCTTGTTTTTCTCATTTTTCCCTAGCATCTGTTTTTCCTTCTTTAGTATTTCTTTCATTCCTTGCCTCTTTCATTTCTTCCAAGCTTAAGTTCTTTCCTTCTTTCCTTGCCAATTCTCTTTCTTTCCTAGCTTCTACTCATTCCTTCTTTGTCTCTGTTCTTTCCTCCCTTGCCTTTTCTATTTCCTTTCGTCCTTCTGTTCATTCATCTCATTTCTTTTTCTTTTTGTTGTATCGCCAAGATGGATATGATATACAGAGAAAGTATGTAGTGCTATTATTCCGCACAATATCTGGTGCTAAACAGATATACACAGAACAGTACAATAGTTACAATGAGAGACAAGACAGTACTTAAGACACAGAGAGGAGGGGCTTAGATTGCCATATTCGCCAAAGTAATCAGTTCGAATATAACTTGAATGACACTCAAATATTACGCCTCGAATGCTACTATTCTTTTCTTAAATAGACCATTTCAAACCATGGGTCATTCCATCATTGAGAGTGCTGCAGTGGTTTTAGCCACTCTACAAAATTTCCTAGTTTCTGCTCATTCTTTCCTTATTTATTCTTTTTCCTTCCTTGCTTTTTTTCATTCATAGCTTGTTCTTTTCTTTTTCTCTTTATTTCCTTACTTTTACTCTCATTTCTTGCTTTTTTGATTTCCTTGTTTGATATTCTCTTTCCCTTTTAGATTCTTATTCTGTTTGCTCTTTCCTTTAATTCCATTCACTCTTTCCTTTAATTCCATTCTCTCTTTCCTTTAATTCCATTCACTCTTTCCTTTAATTCCATTCTCTCTTTCCTTTAATTCCATTCTCTCTTTCCTTTAATTCCATTCTCTCTTTCCTTTAATTCCATTCTCTTTCCTTTCCTTTAATTCCATTCTCTCTTTCCTTTAATTCCATTCACTCTTTCCTTTAATTCCATTCTCTCTTTCCTTCCTTACCTTTTCTCTTTTTTTCCCACCTTTTCATTCTTGTTGCACTGACATATTTTTTTCTTTTCTTTGCAATTCAATTTTATGATGTCAATTTTTTTACATATTATCATATTTTTTTCTTTCGGGAATATTTTTAACCTCTTTCCTCTCTTTGTACTACTCTTGTGTCCACATTCTTTCTTTCTTGCTTACAGCCTATCACGTTGAATACACCAGTTTGCGCTCGATCACCAAAGTTAAGCAACATTGAGCCTGGTCAGTACTTAGATGGGTGACCGCTTGGGAATACCAGGTGCTGTAAGTGTTTATTGGTTACGACCATACCACGTTGAACACACCGTTCCTTGCTCAATCACCGAAGTTAAGCAACATTGAGTTTGGTCAGTACTTAGATGGGTGACCGCTTGGGAACACCAGGTGCTGTAAGCGTATAGTGACAGATGTGTGTTGTAGTGCAGTGGATATCAGCTCGGAAAGAGAAATCGGTGAGCCAAGTTCGAATTCCAGTTGAATACACAGCATTCACTTAAGCACTGGTACTCTTGGGAAAGGTATTAATCCGTCCCTTCCCTCCAGTTATGGGTTAAATAACAAGGGTATGACTTGGGGATCCTGCTCTTAAAAAAACAAAACAATTCCCAATGAATCTTGATACTCGAAAAGAAAAATGTTGTAAAAATAAAACATAACCTTACCCAAAATCATTAGTTATGACCTTAAATGATCCCATAAGGATTGATTGTTTGTTTCGAGGTTTAACGACCTAACAAACTTTCTTTCTTTCTTATAAATACTTATTGTTTTCATTTGTTTTGTTTCATTCAAGTGCCTATCATTGTTTTTTTCACCCTTTTTTCATTATTCTAAATATTTATCGCTCTATTTTCCTTTCCTTCTTAGTTTGTTTATATTTTCTGTTTCCCTTTCCATTTTTTTTCTTCTAAATAAATTATATTCTATTTTCTACTTTTTCTTTGTTTCTTTATCCAAAATATATTTGCATTATTCTTTTTACATTGTGTCTTTTTTTTTTTTTTTTTTCACTTCATTCCTTCTTTCACAATCTGCTCACCAAACTTCTACAAGGATCAACACTGAAGAGGGAAATTACCCAAGCAACATAAAAAGGTGATATAGTTCGCTCCATTGGGCTGTCCTTGAAGGAGCAAAAAAAGGAACCTTCACTGTTCCATGTTTCCCTTTCTACTCAAGTGTTTGCACTGTATTGGAGTAGGTTCGAATATTGACTGCATTAATATTCAAGTATTTTTTAATGCCATGTCCCTTCAGGATATAGAAGATCATGGCTCTCCACAGATTTCTTTTCCTTTATCATCTGTGAATTGCCATGACTTCTTGGGAAAGATATTGGAGTGGTTTTCTATTGCCTTCTAATCACTTTTGAATTCATTGTTTTTCTCTCGTCAGGACATAGACAGTCATGGCTCTCCACAGTTTCCTTTCCTTTATTATCTGTGAATTGCCATGACTTCTTGGGAAAGATATTGGAGTGGTTTTCTATTGCCTTCTAACCACTTTTGAATTCATTGTTTTTCTCTCGTCAGGACATAGACAGTCATGGCTCTCCACAGTTTCCTTTCCTTTATTATCTGTGAATTGCCATGACTTCTTGGGAAAGATATTGGAGTGGTTTTCTATTGCCTTCTAACCACTTTTGAATTCATTGTTTTTCTCTCGTCAGTAAACAGACAGTCATGGCTCTCCACAATTTCCTTTTCTTCATTATCTGTGAATTGCCATGACTTCTTGGGAAAGCTATTGAAGTGGTTTTCTATTGCCTTCTAACCACTTTTGAATTCATTGTTTTTCTTTCGTTAGTCCATAGACAGTCATGGCTCTCCACAATTTCCTTTTCTTCATTATCTGTGAATTGCCATGACTTCTTGGGAAAGATATTGAAGTGATTTTCTATTGCTTTCTAACCACTTTTGAATTCATTGTTTTTCTTCCATTAGTACATAGACAGTCATGGCTCTCCACAGTTTCCTTTTCTTCATTATCTGTGAATTGCCATGACTTCTTGGGAAAGAAAGTGGAGTTATTTTCTGTTACATTCGCCACATTTTCAATTCAAAGTCTTTCTCTTGTCAGGACATAGGCATATCAACCTCTGTGTGTTATTTAATGCCAAAAAGGTGAGGTTTTAAGGTATTTTTTATGTTTGGTTATAGTGAGAAGGTTTAGTCAAATTTTGATGATTTTTTTTGTTTTAATTTTAGAAAAATGAAGATGTCCTCTAGTTTTGTATTCAAAAATATATTGCTAGTAATAATTTTTTTTTCTTCAAAAATGTATATTTTTTATAAAAATCTATTTTTATGTATGCAAGTATTTTTATACCTCATGGTGTTTAAACTCCAGTTAAGTGGTGGGGAGTAACTATTTCCCCACAGCTGGGACCCTAACAGGTGCTAATACTTTGAGGGTGGACCTGAAAACAACAGCAATGAATAAGTGTTCTATGCTTGTCATAACCTTTTAATCAGAGGCCTTGCTGTCAGATGCAGTTTATCATCATATCCAGAAACATCCTTTTCTTTATTGAAAAAATATTGCCATGACTCGAGAAAGATAGCAGAATGGTTTCCCGTTGCATTCACCACAGTTGTGAATTCAGTATATTTTTTCTTAGATTGGCTGCCAAGACTACAAAAATTTAAATACCTGGGAAGTGTTTTAACAGAAGACGGGAAGTGTGACACAGAGATCCGAAGGCGAATTGGCATGGTGAAAGAAGCATTCCAGAAGTTGAGTAAAGTATTAAAAAACAGGACAATTTTGCTAGAAACAAAGAAAAGAGTACTGGATTGATATGTGATGTCAGTTCTTTAGTATGGCAGTGAATGTTCGACAATATCATCAAAGACGAAAAAAAAACTTGAAGTAACTGAAATGTGGTTCTACAGAAAGATGCTGCAAAATCATGGATTGAGCATGTGAACAATGATGAGGTTTTGGAAATGATGGAAATGAAAAGGAAATTAATACTGAGCATCAGGAAAAAACAGCTGAAGTTCCGGGACATGAAATGAGGAAGAAGGGCTTGGAGAACCTGATACTAACAGGCCAGATAGAGGGGAAAAGAGACAGGGGAAAGCAGTGGATAAGATATTTAAAGGACCTTATCAGGTGGATGATGGAAAGAGGGTTGCATGGTATAACAGGAGAAGGCATGCTCAGAGCCACCAGGGATAGGGAGACGTGGAAAGCCATGACTGCCTATGTCCTGAAAGAACAGGGCACATAGAAGAAGAAGATTGCATTAATATTTCTTAAATTATATGCACATCATTGCTTGAATTAATATTGTACCTTTTTTGTGTCTTTTTTCTCTAACAGGTTTCCGTTTTCTTGTTCCTAATGAATACATCTATTCTTTTTGCCTGGATAAAAATGTCTATCTGAATTTAAGTTCAACATTTTTTTTTCTTTTCTTTTATGACAACCTTGGATATGAACTGATATTTTTCTATATGGTCAAACTGAACTTACTTGCATAGTTATACTTATCAAGACTGTTGCTACCCTGCCAATTCTCTTTCTATATTCACATATGATACAGTTTACTGTCTCATTCCCTATAATGCCTGCACTTACTGTAATTGCCAGTGCCACATGAAACATGCATGAGAGAACTGACAATTGCGGGTATATATTGTAAAAGGTTTTATTTCCTTTACAGTGCTTGTGCAGCTGTGAAAACTGCAATTAAAACAAAAATAACCTGAGCACATGGAGGAAGAATGTACACAAGGATACATAATTACAAAATTTGAAAAAATTAGAAAATAAACAATGAAATTTACATAAAATAATTGTAACAAAACAGGGAACTTATAACAAGGGTTTAAATCAACAGGAATTGTTTGCGTCGCCAAAGCAGTACATTTTTACAAATTGAGATGAAAAGGAAATAAACATTTAGAAGAATTAAAATTTCTTTAACTATAAAAATTTGTCTAGGGTTTGCTGGAAGTTGAATGGAAAAAATGTTAATTACCTCGTTGGCACCTCGTGTGGTCTATGGCGATTGAGTTACTCCCTAACAGTACCAAAAACGAATGTGCTGCCACTGGAGATAACAAATTTACATCTGACCTCTTAGAAGGTCTCAATCCAAAAGACTGTTAAGGGGGTTTCTATTTCTTACGCAGAGACCAAAAATCCTATATTTTAGAAAAGGTTGCCATAAAAACAGCTTATTTGTTATATTTTTATTTACTTATTCTAACTTTACTGTTTTGTCTCATACTTCTCGTTTTGACTTTATTATTGTTTTACGTTATCCTAAAATATAAGGAACTATATTTTCTGGTGACAAGGGTGCCGGTCAAGAATACAGGACTGGCTTTGGTGAGAAGACGAACCTGCTGATTTTTACATTTAGGTTTGGTAGCAAATGGTTGCCTGGCAGCAGCTACACTTACTGTTTTTCTCGGTTTTGTCTATGCTTCTCTAAAATATTGGTTAGTCGTACACCATTTATATAACTTTTAGTTTATTCAAATATAATTCCAAGGTCATTGTGAATGTTTTTTCTCGTTTTGTTTTCAGTAAAAATCTGTTAAAAGTAATGGAGTTTCATTATTATTAATTTTTATTTACTTCCTTTGTTGTTCCCATGTCTCTGGAGAAAAAGGGGTAGGTTAGCTTGATCGACAATGAAATTTTTAAAAAGGGTCAATATAAATTTAATACATGAATAAGGTATTGGCCACTTCTGCAATTTTGTATAGATGAGAAAATATTGGCCACTTCTGCAGTTTTGTATAGATGAGAAAATATTGGCCACTTCTGCAGTTTTGTATAGATGAGAAAATATTGGCCACTTCTGCAGTTTTGTATAGATGAGAAAATATTGGCCACTTCTGCAGTTTTGTATAGATGAGAAAATATTGGCCACTTCTGCAGTTTTGTATAGATGAGAAAATATTGGCCACTTCTGCAGTTTTGTATAGATGAGAAAATATTGGCCACTTCTGCAGTTTTGTATAGATGAGAAAATATTGGCCACTTCTGCAGTTTTGTATAGATGAGAAAAGTATTGGCCACTTCAGTTTTGTATAGATTTTGAGAAAATATTGGCCACTTCTGCAGTTTTGTATAGATGAGAAAATATTGGCCACTTCTGCAGTTTTGTATAGATGAGAAAGTATTGGCCACTTCTGCAGTTTTGTATAGATGAGAAAATATTGGCCACTTCTGCAGTTTTGTATAGATGAGAAAGTATTGGCCACTTCTGCAGTTTTGTATAGATGAGAAAATATTGGCCACTTCTGCAGTTTTGTATAGATGAGAAAGTATTGGCCACTTCTTGCATTTTGGTATAGATAGAAAGTATTGGCCACTTCTGCAGTTTTGTATAGATGAGAAGGTATTGGCCACTTCTGCAGTTTTGTATAGATGAGAAGGTATTGGCCACTTCTGCAGTTTTGTATAGATGAGAAAGGTATTGGCCACTTCTGCAGTTTTGATGAGAGAAAGTATTGCCACTTCTGCAGTTTTGTAAAGTAGAGAGTTATTGGCCACTTCTGCAGTTTTGTATAGATGAGAAAGTATTGGCCGGCCACTTCTGTAGTTTTTTTTATATAATCCTATCACCCCAAGCAAGGCTTTTTACTGCCACAGATGTGCAGGGGATTGCATCAGAAAGAAGTTATGAGAAAGAGTGACAGGTTATAGGGGTTGTCAGGAAGTGAGTAAAAGAAGAATGAAAATACTGGTGAGAGTGGAATGGATGGAGAAAGGAGCATGAGAGAGAGGATGCAAATTAGTAAGATAGGATATGACTATTGACTTTACATTTAAATTATTGGAGATTGTAGCTGTCAGGGAAGCAAGTAAACAGAAAGGAATTCCACAGGCAGGAAGTGCGAGAAAAGAAGCTGATGGAGTAGGATTTACATTTACATTTTATTGGTTTTGCAGTAAAAATGTGGGACCTAGTTGCTAATCTTGTGGCTTGAGTAAATTTATATATAGGATGCATCAGTGAGCTAAGTTCATTGGAGTAGAAGCTGTGAAAGTATTTTTAGAAGAGACACAAGGAAGCCACATTGCACCGGTGAGAAAGTGACTGTATCTGAACTGCCAAGTCGAGATCGATCACATTACAGATTTCTTTTTTATTTGCATAGCTGATAAGGTATTGACCGCTTCTGCAGTTTTGCATGGAATATACAGAAAAGATAAAGCAACAGGTTTACAGAGAACAAACCCCAGGCAGACAGAATGTGAATAACAGAAAGCAACAAAAACAATTTGTTGTCTCACTGGATTTAATTAACCTTTACAGCAAAGCAATCTCTGTAAGTGCTGTAAGTCCTTCGTAAAATTTTTATTGATAGGCACAATCTTAGCAACATAAGACACCCTTATGAATGTGCTGATGGCAGACATAGTGTTGGAAATGTGAAACAAAGTAGCAAGTTCCGAGAATGCTAACTTCATCATGAAAAGGGGACATAATGCAGCCATTTTCTCAAAGGAATGAAAAGACTACTGGCCCATTCTGACCCAGAATTGAAGAGAAAGACATTGTGATGGAAGAAGATCTTAACAGAGAAGAAAGGAGGAGTTCTACAGATCAGGATTATGCGACAGAACTATTGCATTATTGCTTATGGATGATAGTGGGAGGGACTCAGGCATGAAAGAAGATGAAAAGAGACCAAGGTCTCCATTAAAATGACAAAAACATAACAAGGGGGAGAGTGAGCAAAAGGTTGAAGAAGAGGTTTAAGAACAACCAAAGTAATTAAACCTCTTTGGTTCAAGGAGAAATAGTAGATTAGCAAATAGGATTGTACCTATTTGCATATGTTAAGTAGAAGAGAAATAAAGTGTATAATAAAGTAAGAGACATGCAGAAGTTGACTACCGATCACATTTTGTAGAACAACACAATACAACACCTAGAAAATGCAGTAAAGGAAAGCCAGAAGAAAGGACTAACCATCAATTGTAAAAGAAGAAAATGTATGGTCATTGGCAAGACAACAGCCCAAGATGTAAGTTACAAATCAGAAATATCAAAATCAAGTGAGTACATAGAAATAACAAAAGGTACCTTCCAAAAGCTAAGCAAAGTAATAATAAAGAGGAAATTTTCAGAAGAAATAAAAAAAACATGCAATATCAATCCTCCTTTATGGCAGTTAATGCTGGACAATCTCCTCACAGATGAAGAGGTAACCTGAGCCAACATAGATGTGGTTTTGAAGCAGGATGTTGAGTACACAATGACTGGAAAATGTAAGAAACAAGAACAGTTTAAGGAAAAAGGACACTCAGGAAGCGACAGATGAGATTTCTGAACACAGAATGAGAAAAGTGGGCTTGGAGTGTATAACTCTCATAGGACATACTGAACGCAAGAGTGACAGTGGAAAACAGTGAGTAACCTAACAAGTTTATGTAGATAGACCATAGAACAGGGACAGGTGGAGATGGTAAAGAGAACTGCAAAGGATAGGAAGCTAAGGAGAGCTATGATCACCAGTATACTGGAGGCACATTGTGCATAAAAGAAGAAAGTACAAAGTATAATAACAGGATAAACTAATGAAAAAATGACTAATCAGCATCCAAATGAATTGTATTTACATGAACTTATCAAATTTGGTAAAGTCAGGAAATTTCCTGAGTACATACATATATATATATATATATATATATATATATATATATTATGGAAATTAACGTTAATATTCATTAATTTCTGTAATATATATATATATATGTAATATATATATATTTCTGTAATATATATATATATATATGTAATATATATATATTTCTGTAATATATATATATATGTATGTAATATATATATATTTCTGTAATATATATATATTTCTGTAATATATATATATTTCTGTAATATATATATATTTATGTAATATATATATATATATAATATATATATATATATATATATATATTACAGAAATTAACAAATTTTAACGAAACTTGGTTATAAACAACCAATAATTTGAAATGAATTGTTTGAACATTATTTTTTTATCAATACTCGTATTTAAGTAGATATTCTTTTTTTTTTTAATTAAACAGTATTATATATTTATATCTACTGGCCTGATTATTTACGATAAATTTTTATTACGAAAATGTGTATCATTCGACAGGATTCGAACCTGCGACCCCCATCTACACAGGGGAAGCTACCATTTGATCTGGCAATGTCTTAGACCGCTCGACCACGAATGACCTCCAGTCTAAACGAAGGGGCCTCAATGATGTTTATCAAATTGGCCTTGTGCCAAATACAACTGAAGCACCCACAATTTAAAATACCAGTAAGTTGAAAGAATAAAATTTTTCGTAATAAAAATTTACCTTAAATAATCAGGCCAGTAGATATAAATATATAATACTGTTTAATTAAAAAAAACAGAATATCTACTTAAATACGAATATCGATAAAAAATAATGTTCAAACAATTCATCTCATATATATATATATATATATATATATATATATATATATAGTACTGTGCAGAAGTATTAGGACAAGAACTATTTTATTTTCTTTGAAGGCATATTGACAGAAAATAAACAATTTAATTAAAGTAATTTTATTTGATTTATTCAACAAATGCTTTAACAAGAAAAAAAATACTTGTTACAAAATAAATTTAATATTTACTATAATAGCCTTTTGCTTTGATCACAGCTTTCATACTGTCAGGCATTGACATCACAAGTTTCTTCAATGTATCTAATGGTATCTCCTGCCAAGCAGCTTGTATTTGTTCCCAAAGTGTGTCTTGCAAAGTAACATTAGATTAATTATCCAAAATATCCCATAGATGTTCAATAGGATTGAGATCAGGGTTTTGTGGGGGCCAATTCAAACTCTGAAGCCTTCTTTCTAATATGCTTCTTTTACACGTAGTTTTAAATAATCAATATTTATTAGTAATTTACTTGGCTTTTCAACCTGTATTTGAATTTCAGTGAGGTTTTTAGGAAAATCAACCCTGTTCTAATACTTTTGCACACTGCTGGTAGTGTGCAAAAGTGTTAGGACAGGGGTGATTTTAAACTTTATTTTCCTATCTCATAAAAGATAAAATAGTTCTTGTCCTAATACTTTTGCACAGCACTATATATATATATATATATATATAAAACACAACATTTTGATGTCATAAGTCTTTTATTTTTATGTAGTGTTTCCCTTCGACCATAGCCCTCCACTTCCCATGATCCCTTGAAGCACTTAGCACAATTTCTCTTGGTATTTATTTCAAAACAATGGAAGAGATGGATTAGGAAAGGTATTAATCCATCTCTTCCCTCCAGTTATGTGTTAAATAATAGGACAGATTGGGTTTTATAGCCTTGGCTGGTAACCAGTCTACCACAGAAAGCAATGGCAACCTACTGCAGGATCATCTTCTGCCCGGTCAGTCATGTCTCTTTCAATAAATGATTGCCCAAGCATGTATCACATATGGCACTTAACTGACTGACGGAATCCGATTTTATGGGTGTGCAATTTTACTTTTTATGTTTCAGTTAATTGTTGGATGATACAGGATTTGTATCCTATATAGGCTGCCATTACTTTCTGTGGTAGATTGGTTGCCAACCAAGCCTATAGAACTCAATCTATCCCGTTTTTTAACCCATAGCTGGAGAGAAGAGATGGATTAATACCTATCCCAGTGTATTTGTGCATAAGCAATTGCAATGAATTTAACTAGAAAGTGAATTTGGCTCCAATTTCTGATTCTGAGTTGATAACTACTGCACCACCATGCAAATCTTAAATACTCACACGAAAAATAGATTCATAGCTTTTACCAATATTTGAGGATTTAGTTTTAAAAATCATCTGAAAAAAATTATAGAAACATCAAATTTCTACAGGATTTTGTTTAAAAAATAACTTCAAAATCTTTATTTCAAGTGCAAACCCAAATAAAGAAATCCAAAACAAAGACAATATTTTTTGAATTGAACTTTTGAATATTTTTTACTGAATGAAAAATGTATTCAAACTAGAATTCTAATTATGAATCGCCACCAGCAAAATAGTCAATTTTTTAATAATGTATTTGATAAATGAAAACTGTAAAAGTTTTAAAAGATTACAAAATGTTCTAATAAGTGAAATTAGTCTTTCTAATTTATTATGAATAAGTGTTTACTTACCTAATGGACATTTTTTATAGCCTCTTCTCTTAATTCTTGTTCATCTGACAAGTTGAAAACATTTTACTGTAAAAGTTTTCATGAAAATGTAGTTGTTGGTGATGGAATGAATCTTTGAAAATGCCAAATACAAATAGGGGATACTAAAATCAAGCAAGTACAAAAATTTAAATACCTAGGAAGTGTTCTAACAGAAGATGGAAAGTGCGACACAGAGATCTGAAGGCAAATTAGCATGGCAAAGAATGCATTCCAGAAACTGAGTAAAGTACTAAGACACAGGAAAATTTTCCTAGAAACAAACAAGAGAGTGCAAGATTGCTATGTGATGTCGGTTCTTCAATACGGCAGTGAATGCTGGACAATATCATCGAAGATGAGGAAAAACTTGAAGCAGTGGAAATGTGGTTTTATAGAAGGATGCTGCACATATCATGGATTAAACATGTGAGCAATGATGAGGTTTTGGATAGAATGCAAACGAAAAGAAAATTAATAGCGATCATCAGAAAGAGGCAATTGAAGTTCCTGGGACATGCAATGCGGAAGGAGGGCTTGGAGAACCTGATACTGACAGGTTAGATAGAAGGAAAAAGACACAGAGGAAGGTAGCAGATAACATATTTGAAGGGGCTGATCAGGTGAATAACAAAATGAGGGTTGCGTGGAGTAAGAGGAGAAAACATACTAAGAGCCACCAGGGATAGGGAGACATGGAAAGCCATGATTGCCTATGTCCTGAAAGAACAGGGCACATAGAAGAAGATATATGCCAACTGTTTATAAGAAATTATTATGTGGGTATAAAATTGGGGGATCTATTCTATATTATAATCAATATATAAACTGATCCCTCATTTTGTGGCTATGCTAGTTTCTATACATTTATATTCTAGATTTATGGGCTTGAACTAGTGGATGGCAGAGCGGGGAGAATGTGTGCTAAGAGCCACCAGGGATAGGGAGAAGTGGAAGGCCATGATCGACTACATCCTGAAAAGACAGGTAACATAGAAAAGGAAGATATATGCCAACTGTTTATAAAAAAATTATAATGTGGATATAAAGTGGGGGATCAAATCTATATTATAATCAATATATAAATAGATCCCTCATTTTGTGGGCATACTAGTTTCTATACATTTATATTCTAGATTTATGGGCTTGAACAAGTGGATGGCAGAGTGGGGTTTTGGTGGTGTAACAGGAGAAAGCGTGCTAAGAGCTACCAGGGATAGGGAGACGTGGAAAGCCATGATCGCCTACGTCCTGAAAGGACATGGCACATAGAAGAAGAACTGTATATATTTCAATTATAAATTTTATAAGGCTATGCTGTAAAGATTTCCCTTACTACCAGGATTAAATTCAAAAGTTCTAATTTTGAAGCAAGACATAATATTTAAACTAATTCCTCCAAAAATATTTAAGGATTTGGAAAAAAGTATTTTTTGCCTTTGTTTATCATGTCAAACTTCCAATAGAACTCTAAAGAACTCCTCTGAACTTTCCAAGAACTCCTAAGAACTTCTCCCATTAAATTTCTGTTAACTCTTATTAATATTATTTTTAGAGAGAGAGAGTCCATTATCTGAGGAATATGTGCATTTCCCCATAACAATATGTGAAGTTTTTACTCTATCCAGAGAATAACATGGCAGGGTAGGATCACTAACCTTCAAGTCCTGGACATCACCCACATTGAAGCCATGATCTTGAGAGTCAAACTAAAATGGACATGGCCTGTCATCAAGATGAACAGTGACAGAATCCCTAAGTAGCTTCTCTATAATGAGCTGAGTGAAAAAGAAAGCATAGTCAGCCAAAAAATATTCTAAAGATTGTATCAAGGCCAACAGTGAAGCCATGATCTCCAAAGCCCAATAGAAATGGATAGAAAATGTCTTTCAAATGGATGATGGTAGAATTTGCAAGGAATTTCTCTGTGGCAAACTCTGGAAGGAAAAGAGAATGCATGTTAGGCCAATGAAACATTTTAAAGATGATGCCCTCATCATCCTTTCTAGAATAGCCCCCAAACAATATGAAAAGCACACACAGCATTGAACTAGAAGGCGTGTTCTGAGACAGAAAGAGATATTTAAGGCAAATTGACATGCAAGCATCAAAGAGACCTATGAAAAAAAAGTGGGTACTAACTGACACAGAAAAACCCCCCAGGCCAGTTTCCCTGTGCCTGTTGTGGATATCTTCATTGTTCTCAAGCTGGACTCTATAGTCACCTTCAAGTTCACCTGTAGTTGTAAATATCATTGTTAAACACTACCGATTGTCCCTTATGCCTGATGATTCCACAAATTTCAGCTCCATATATTTTTCTACACAAGGATGCTGCAGATATTGTGGACTGAGCATGCAAGCAACAATGAAATGTTGGAAAGAATGGCAACAAAAAAAAAATTAATACTGGGCATCAGGAAGAGACAACTGAAGTTCCTGGGACATGCAATGAGGAAGAAGAGCTTGGAGAACCTGATACTGACTGGCCAGATAGAAGGAAAAAGAGACAGAGGAAGACAGCGGATAACATACTTGAGGGCCTGATCAGGTGGATGATGGAACAGGGGTTGCGAGGTGTTGCATACTAAGAGCCACAAGAGATAGGGAGACGTGGAGAATCATGATCGCCTATGTCCTGAAGGGACAGGGCACATAGAAGAAGATTCCCATTATTCAAATGACAGTTATTTCTTGTTATTTAAGTTACAGATGAAATCACTTTATTTTTAGTTGTTTCTAATGACAGAAATGTTGACAACACTTGTTTTAAATCATTTCATTGAATAAAAAAAAATGCAAAAACACAAACCCTCTAAACCTGCGTTTTATGCTTTCAGTATGCATTCGATTTTTATGATCAAATCAGCCGAAACAATTCGAACAATCAATTATCAAAGCAGTTGTCAAGTAAGAGAAAACTATGGAAGATGGTGTCAAATCAAAATATCTGGGGATAAAGGGGAGGTAATTGTATTTTGCTTGAACAAATTGAGCCTGAAGTGCAAATTTAAATGCATTTTTTTTCCTTTCTTGAGAGGAGAAGAGGCACAGACAGATCAAATGGAGTTAATTTTTCTTTAATTTTTTTACTTAATGTTTTCGTTGTTCTTGAAGAGAAAGGATGATAAAAAAGGAGACAGAAGATGACAATTGATGTTGACTCAAATTTTTGAAGATTGTAGTTGACAGGAAAGCCAGAAACTGGAAGAGAATTTCACATGAGAGAATTGAGAGAGATGAAAGTACTTATAATTACATCATTATGTGCCAAATTGAACTGTATTTCGGATTCAATAATGTGACCTTATAGGAAGTCACTTAATCTGTGGCAGCATGACTTGTTTTATAATAATTTTTTCCCAAATTTCTCACTGTTGTGATATATATATATATATATATATATATATATATAGATAGATAGATATAAATCTGTGTGTGTGTGTGTGTTTTGAATAAAGAAAACATTTTTTTATTTTACAAAAAAAAATGTTGAGGATCATTTCTGCCAACACTTTGTTGAAGGATACTGTTGGCAGAAGTAATTAAAAAAAGAATACTTAATTTATGAGGACAGACTAAAAAATTGGGGTAAAGTTGAAATGTGACTAAAAAATAATTTATTTTTAAAGAACAATTTATGAATCAATTAAAAATTTTTCAACAGAGGGTAAAAAGAAAAGCTCACACAAATCCCACCTTGTAATAGCAGGCAAAGGAAGCTACCACCCAGACAACCCACATTCAGGCACTAGCAGCCAAGCCTCCCCATCTCAATTTCGAGATGACACCACAGCAATTCAGGAAGTTCTGAATTGACTGGGGTGTCTTTACCAAGATGACAAATATGCCAAGCTCCCAGGCTAATATTCACATACAATTGTACTGATGAGACTGTGCAAAACGCCAAAATCAACATACACCCTGACTTCTTCACCACTGATTGAGATAAGCTACTTGACATGGTAGAAGCATTGGTCAAATCCTATCGTCTATCACCTTGCTTTTGCCTCCATGTCTCAGGATGAACATGAACCAATACAAAGTTACCTTGTCTGCCTCAGAGCCATAGCTGTTGACTGTAACTTTACATGCCCCTTGTATGAGCATGATCTGTCTGATATATACATCAAGGATCAGATCATCCATGGAATAGCAAACGACACACTCCAAGCTGACCTACTGGCCAAAGCTGGGGCACTTAAATCCATCAAGCAAAATATCTGTCATGCGAAAGCATTTCAATCAGCATTGTGAGACCAAACCTCAATGGCTAGTGCTTCAGATACAGCCGCTGCTCAACTATCAACATACCACAGACAGAAGGATACGCCACAAGCCAACAAAGGGGATCTCCGTACTAGCACCTATTGTGACAGCAATGTTAAACAAAGCCACCAGGCTTGCTTAGGTTGTGGCAACCACCAGCATGGCACCTCAGGAACTGGATCCCACCAGCTAAAATATCCAGCATGGGGACAAAGATGTAATTGTGGGAAGGCCAATCACTTATTGAGGGTATGCCGGGCTCAAGTGGCCAAGAAAAAGACAGAGGCCAATGAAGCCGCCATGGACATACTTATTGCCCACATCACATTTAATCAAATAACAGACACATATACATCTAAAGGCACAGGCCAGATAAGGGAGATTGACATATATGTTGTCCCATTCTCACCAAAATTGAATCCCAGACAAGCGAGGAATATCCCCCGTAATCATAGGACTAGAATGACGATCTTTTCTGACAGTGGAGCCACCATATGTCTTGGAGGATTTAAGCACCTTCTGAATATGGGGCTCACTACCAACAATCTCATCCCATCAAGAAAAATCTTCCGAGCTGTGGGAGGCTTTAAACTCATAGGTCAGGGATGGCTCCTCCTGAATTTATTGTCCAAGAAAAATCAACTAAACAAGCCCTGTATATATGCAAAAAGATCCAGCAACTATACTTCAGCAAAGCAGCCTGCACTGATATAGGGATACTGCCCAAAGACTTCCTGAACTCAACAACTACAATATTTCCTCAGGCAGATATGGCAATGCAACTTGACAAGCACACAAAAAAGAAACAGATGCTAACCCCAAACATAGCAAAGTCAAAGAACAACTACCGATGCACCACAAAAAACTCCCCTTTTCCCCCAACAGAACAAAACATTGATAGGCTCAAGAATTGGCTCTTGAATCAATTTGCCAAAATGGCGTTCAAAAACAATGGTGAATTCCCATCAATGTTTGGCCCCACTGCTCATATACACCTTAAAGAAGCAGCAGTCCCCAAAGCCAGACATAACCCAATTCCTGTGCCTTTTCATTTCAAAGAACCCGTAAGGCAGGTCCTTTCGGAAAATGTAAAAAGAGATATCATAACCCCAGTACCCACTGACATGCCCACTGATTGGTGTAGCACTATGGTAATTACCGCCAAAAAAAATGGCAAACCACAAAGAACCATAGACTACCAACACTTGAATTCACAGTGCAAATGGGAAACACACCATACAGGGTCACCATTCCAGTTAGCACTACAAGTGCCACCTAAGCAAAAGAAAACAGTGTGAGATGCTGTTGATGGATACCACTCCATCCTCTTAGATAAAGAGTCCCAGCCACTCACCATCTTCATCACAGATTGGGGAAGATTCATGTACCTGAGGATGCCACAAGGCTACCTTGCATCTGGCGATGCCTACACCCGAAGGTATGATGAAGTAATAAAGAACATCTCCTGCAAAGTAAAAATCGTAGATGACACCCTACTCTATGACTGACATCCAGGAGCCTTCTTTCACACCTTTGATTTCCTCCTCCAAAAAATGGCATTGTACTCAATAGAGAAAAATTTCAATTTTGCCAAAACACAGTGCAGTTTGGAGGCCTTCAAATAATACCCTCTGGTGTAACCCCTTCTAAATACATGCTGAAGGCAATATTAAGCTTTCCAACACCGAAAACACTCACGGATGCCAGATCATGGTTTGAGCTGGTAAACCAAGTTGCTTGGGCGTACTCAGTGGGCCCAGTCATGCTTCAGTTTCATGATCTCATCAAACGAGACTCACACTTTATATGGAATAAAAGCCTTGAAGATGCATTCCAGCATTCAAAAAAGGTCACAGTTGACTTAGTTCGAAAAAGCATCTCTAGATTTGAAAAAGATCAAATCACCTGCCTCACCCCAGATTGGAGCAAAGACACAATGGGCTTCCTACTACTGCAAAAGTATTGCTCATGTACCACTGACAAATCCCCAGTTTGCTGCCCTGAAGGCTGGTGCCTGATATTTGCTGGCAGTAGATTCTGCATTGATGCCAAACGCAGATATGCACCTATTGAAGGCGAGGCAGCAGCAATTGTGTGGGCATTGGAAAAATGTCGCATTTTTGTAATGAGTTGCCCGAACCTCATAGTGATATAGATCATGAACAACTAAAAGTATTATTCAGAGATAGAGACTTTAGCAAAATTCAAAACCCCCAATTATTCAGGTTAAAAGAGAAAACCCTCAGGTACAGATTCACCATTCAGCACTGTCTTGGGAAATGGCACAGAGCCTCCAATGCCATCTCTCGTAACCCAGCAGCCATCTCGCAGGCACTCCTAAATGTATTCACTGCTGAATCCTCTCAGTCAGACATCATAAAGTCTGACAACATGAACGACTGGATCAAATCAACAACCCTATCAGCAACATTCAGTGCAAGCGACAACCTGGAGCTCATCTCACCAAACATAATCTGTGCAGCAGAATGCAGCAACCCGCAAGACAACAAGTTAATTCAAACAATATGAAACAGGTTCCAAAAAATGTGCACCCTCACTGCACCCGAGATCCATGAATACTGGGAAGTGAGACACCGCCTAATGTTGGTTGACGGATTAGTGCTCTTAGATCAATGTGCAAAAGTCTTACATAGCTTACATTCTGCACACCAAGGCAAAGTTAGCATGAAGGCACATGCCAACAAATCTGTTTATTGGCCTGGGACAAATGCTTCAATTCGTGACATTAGAGCAGGTTGTACATTCTGCTCAAAAATTGCCCAGAGTCAACCAAAAGAGCCAATCAACTTGACACCATCTCCTGCAAATCGTCATGGACATCTTCCATGTTGGGAATCACGGTTACTTAGCATGTGCTGATAAGTTAACCAGCGCGCTAATTCTATACCACCTGAGCTGCAGACAAGCTAATGCTTCAAGGCTTATTTCAGTTTGGTGAGACATATTTCAAACCTACGGCACCCCTGAAAAAATTAGCAGTGATGGTGGGCCACCCTTAACATCCCTTCCATTCAAACAATTTTTACGAGAGTGGACCATTAAACACAGGCTATCATCTACCATGTACCCACAATCCAATTGTTGGGCAGAACTCGCTGTCAAATCAGCCAAAAGAATTGTAAATGGCAACACAGAAGCCCAAGAATCATTGAACAATAACCGTGCAGCAAGAGCCATCCTCCAATTCAGGAATTCGCCCATCAAAACCATGGGCTATCCCCTGCTGAACTGCTACTCCACTGCCGGCTACATGACTTCATACCATCCCAACCCACACTCTACAAGCCATATGTGAATTGGATAACTGCAGCTCAAAATCGTGAGATGAGTCGATCCCAGTGGAATGCTCGTCTCATAGAACTATACAAAAGAACAGTGCACACCTTAAGCCCTCTTCAAACAGGACAAATAGTGGCAATACAACAACTGACAACCAGCTGATGGGACACAACAGGTCATGTAATTGAAACCCTCCCCAACCACCAATACCGTATCAGAGTTGATGGATCACGTAGAATTACTTTACGAAATCACTGCTTCTTCAGAAAACTAGATATACCTACAATTCCACATCCCATTCCTAGTGCCTTGCCCGAGACTTCTACACTGGACACTGGACACTGGAATAACATCAAACACTGCTCAGCCATCTACAATAACATGAACACCACCCACTGGGCATTGTCCAGACTACTTCCGCACAACCAGCCAGGTTTAAAGGAACACATCCCTCTCCAAAGACCACTTTAGTGAGGGAAGGAGATGTAGAATAACAATAGAATAACAACACTTACTGGTGTAAGGGCACCAGCTAGTGTCCAGCTGGCAGACAAAAATAAAGCGGGTTGTAAATCAATACAAACCCTGCAAACTATGACTGGAATCAAGCTCGTATTTATACAGGAATACCTCTACTCATTTACCAGCAGCCAATCACATCACAATCAATGGACTATCCCACTTGAGCACAATGAGATGCTTTAGGACGCCATAAATAGCTCTCTTTCTCCAGATGAATTATTCTGGTCTCAGATTGTTCCAAAACAGAGTGCTTATCTTTACTACATAATTTTTCTACAGATTTCAGTCAGTCAGTTAAGTGCCATATGTGATACATGCTTTGGTGATCATGTTTCTTGATAGAGATATGACTGACTGGGCAGAAGATTATTGCACAGTAGGTTGCCATTGCTTTCTGCAGTAGACTGGTTGCCAGCCAAGGCTACAGAACTCACTCTGTCCTATTATTTAACCCATAACTGGAAGGAAGAGATGGATTAATACCTTTCCCAAGGGTATTTGTACATAAGTGAATGCAAGTTATTCAACTGGAATTCAAACTTGGCTTCCTGATCTCTCGTTCTGAGTAGATATCTACTGTACCTCAATGCACGTCCTAGAAGGAATTTCTCGATTAAAAAATTTGCTCTTACTTGAACTTTGAAAAGTTTTAGGGTAAACGATAATGTAATTTAATTGTAAATTAAGGTAAAGTTGGAGGTATAGATAATAATAGAGGTAAGATTATATAGTGCCGTATTTAGTAAATGATTTTTGATAATTTTAGATACATTTAAGAGTGTGAATTACCTTGTGGTTGAAGTCAAGTTGTTAATTCATGACGTTAATTTAATAAATTAGTTTTTGGTAATTTAATTATTTGAATTTTTTCTTGTAAACAAAAAAACATTTTTCATGTAACAATTTACATGTTTTTTTTGTTTTTTTTATAATCGTGTCACCACCCCCAAGCAAGGCATTTTACTGCCACTGTTGAGCAGTGGGGTACATAGGAGGTAAGTTATGAGAAAGAGTGACAGGTTACAGGGAGTGTCAGGAAGTGGGTAAGAGAAGGATGAGAGTAAAATGGACGAAGAAAGGAGCATGAGAAAGAGAGAAGATGCAAGATGACTATTGAGTTTACATTTGAATTCTTGAAGATTGTAGCTGTCAGGGAAGCAAGTAAATGAAAGAGAATTCCACAGGCAGGAAGCGCGAGCGAAGAAGCTGCTGGAGTAGAATTTGTGTTTACAATTTATTGATTTCACAGTAAAAGGGTGGGACCTAGTTGCTAATCTTGTGGCTCAAGGAAATTCATGTATGGGGGGTACCAGTGAGCTAAGTTCATCTGAGCAAAATCCGAGAAAGTATCTGTAGAAGAGACACAGGGAAGCCACACTGCATTGGTGAGAAAGCAATTGTACCCTAGCTTCCAAGTCGGGATCAATCACATTACAGATTTTTCATTGGATTTTGTCAAAGGCACCTAGGTAGATAGCAGGAGCACTCGACCAGATATGGCAGCAGTATTCAATGCACAAGCGGATGGTAGATTTGTATATGTGCAGAATTGTTTCAGATGGGAAAAGCTTCTTGGCCTTGCACAGAGAACCGACTTTCTTAGCAGCGGATTTGTTTGTGGATTCTATATAGTCATTCCACTTAAGGTCTGTTGTGAGAGAAACAGATTAAGCTGTTTTTATTATCTTCCATTTTACTGCAGATGTGTTATTTCCATCTTTTAATTGCCAATTGTATTTACAAAATGAAGTTGAGTTACTATATATTTTACTAAGTATAGCTTATACTTATACAATTGTGACTTAAAAGTGGCTTTAGTACGTCCAATGCAATGTTTGTTAATAGTTGAATTTTCTGTGATAGAAATAGTAGCTTGGTTTACTATGTCTGTGAAACATCAATTTTGCAGAGGACATTTGTTTGCGTGCCAACAATTACAAGTATTAGTGTAATAGTCATTATTAGATGATTTTGTTTGCTAATCTTGTCATATTTTTTTAGGATTTTATTGTTGTGCTTTCTTTAATATCATTTCTAAGTTATCAATGCAGCTATAACTAAGTTTCCATGGATACTTATTAAAAACTTTGCTTATGTGTTATTAACTGGAAGTGTTTCTGAACTAGTTTAAAGAATTTATTACCTAATTTAGTAATACCCATTTGGTTAAATGGTATTGTGAACCAAATTATTAGTTTTTATCATGTTAATTATTATTATTATTTGCTTATTTCATGTCAGTGGATTTATAGCCATTGTTTTTTAGAGCAGTATTGTAATATTGACTGTGTTTAACTGAAGACTTCTTTTATAAAGAGTTAATATTACAATACTGCCTAAAAATCAGTAGTTACACATATATATATATATATATATATATATATATATATATATACTAGCAGTATAGCTCGGCATTGCTTGGGTAGAATGAAAGCTTTAAAACTAATCCATGGTCCTGGACCTCAGACTTTGGACGTTGGCACGAAAGACTAAAAAGCAATAGTTGTTTCCAGTTAAAGTGAAACCGTAGACTGAAAGAAAAATGAATGGATATAAGTCAAATTTTGATTTCCTGGTATGATATCAAATAAGTTTTTTTCATCGTAAACTGAATTTTGAAGGCTAAATAAGTCCTCTGAGTAAATGGTATCATGGCTGAGACTAAAAGCTACAATTATACCTACTTAGAGCCAAATCCAAAGCAAAAACTAAAATAAAAGGGCTGAAAAAATACAGACATACAGGCAGATAAACAGACACACACACAAACATCTTGCCTTTTATATATATATATATATATATATATATATATATTATCTATTTTCTGCACTATTGTAAGAACTGCAACCTTCAAACTTCTGAATATCGTTTCTTATGTCTTTGTCTATGAGTTAATCAAATTTGATTAAAATCGGACCACTCCTTCTATAACCCGATTTTTTCGATTATCAATATTTATCGGGGTATCTCAACACAAAATCTATCTAAGAACACTAGCAGATGTTTATAGTACAACTGTGTAAATTTTCAAGAAAATCGGTTCAGCCATTTTGGAGTCTATAGGTAATGGACACACATACACACAGACAAAGTTCCATTTATAAATAAGTATATATATATATATATATATATATATATATACACATATATATCCAGTAACTGATTTTAAAATTTTTTCATTTTCTTTTTAGAATGCTTACGTAATTGGGGATGTTTTAGAATGCTCATGTAATGGGAATTTTTGAACATGCAATTTTCAAAATTAGAAGAAATTATAACATTTTCATTCATGGTTGTATGAACCTAATAGGTATTTTATGGCATGGTTATATTTAGTCATAATTTCTGTCCTTTCATTTAGTAATTCAATTTTGTTTAGGAATAACATAATGGCTAACCTTTCTTCTTTGCACAGTTGATATATTTTAACACCGTGGTAAGGCTTGGTTGTTTTCATTATACTCCACATTATTGTCTGGGTGTTTTCCATATTTTAATTTTAATTTCCCCACATGGTTAGCTAATTTTGTACAATTTTTTTAAGTTTTCTAGTTTAAATGTAGACCTGTGATTAAACCATCTGGTCTTAAATGCATCTTTGGTTGATCCCAAATATGAGTTTAAGTCATGTACTTGTGCTTTGTAAATTACTTCTTTTGTATTACAAAGTCCTTGAAGTGGGCATTTATCTTTGTCCCTTATTAATGATCTTGTTTTGTACAATGCTATTTAAATTTCTAATGTTTTGTTTCTTTATGAAATTTTTTAAATTACTCGTAGTGCTATAACTTATTTTTCTTGTATCCTTATTGAAAATTTTGTTTAGTTCTGAGCTTTTTGCAAAGTGTTTATTGATCAGTTTTTACACACACACATACACAAAAATATAATATATATATATATATATATATATATATATATACATGCACAAATACATATATATATATATATATATATTTACACTTTCACTTGTTAATTGAGCACTCTGGAGAAATGGTAGACTTTAAAAACACTAGCTACTTAAACGCTCTCAGCCATTGGCATATGTTTACACTGCATATATATATATATATATATATATATATATATATAGATGCTAAAATCTGCCTTCTTTCACCATGTGCCAATAGCTTAGAGGGAGAATCTCCAACTGATGTCAAATTGGTCAGGTTTCAATCCTGACTAGAAAAAATTGAATGTCTAACTGTACTGATGAGCTGTGATACAGTGAAACAGGACTGTCTGCTGATACAGTGAAACAGGACTGTCTGAGGATGACTAATATATATATATATATATATATATACAAATATATATACATACACACACACAAATATATGTAATGTATATATACACACAAATATATATATATATGTGTGTGTGTGTGAAATGTGTGTGTGTATATATATATATACACACAATTTGTTACATATATTATTTATATATTATATATGCATGGTACTTATTTGAAAGTGCTTAATATAAGTGATAGAGCTGGCATATTTATGTTGATAGGTGTGAGTTTGCGATCATCAGACAAACTGATTAATTTTTTAAAAAATTAGCAATATGTAGGGCTGCGTATATTGGTGTACTTTTGTGGAAGTGGGAGGAAAGTTTGTTATTGTAACAAATGCTGACATATATACACACTTGTACATCCATTGACATATGCAGAGACGCACACACATGCACCCACCCACCGGGGCTCACACAAACGTAGCTATATGTGAACCGTATGAGGCTTGGTATATATATGTATATGTGTGCTGTTGCGTACATACATGCGTATTTGATTGTTCACACCAATCAGTTTGTCTGACGATTGCAAGAGCATGAAACCCAGGGTCACAAACTCACACCTATCTATATGAATAATAATAATAGCTGGCCACACATATTCAAGGAGATCCGTCTCCCAGGGCAGCTAGCTAATCCTCATTGCAGGCACACTTGTGTTTGTTCAACACCCACAGAGCCCATCCTGTGGTTTATACTGCAACTATGCTGAGCAGATCTTAGTTACAGTTTCTGGGAGAGAGCAAGTTGTCTAATGGGAACAACAGTCTAAACAAGGCTCAAACCTTTGGTCAAGATGACTTGTTACTTCCAGCTAGCACAACTATGGACAATTCCTTAAAGGGAGTCATCTACCCAATTTCACTCACAATGGCTTGAATCAACCTGTAGTATTGTTTTCAAGTACTTTCCAAAGATGCAGCATGCTGGGATTGCTTCCTCCAGACCAATAACACAAAGAAATCCTCTTCCTGACAAATCAATCATGGTGAGTTTTGAACCCAGGCTTCATAGTCAGAAAGCAAACATTCTAATCACTCGACCATGTGCCTATATATATATATATATATATAGTCATCCGCAGACAGATCTGTTTTGCTGTATCACAGCTCATCAGTAGGGTTAGACAGCCGATTGTCTTTTACCCAGGATTGAAACCCGATCGAATTGGCGTCAGTCGGCAATTCTACCTCTGAGCTGCAGGTTCTCATTAGAAGAAGGCAGTCTTTTTAGTGCGTATATTATCATTTTACACACCCAATAGCTGTGAGTGTTCTAATTGATTGCTGAATGAACGATGCGTAGATGCCAGAGTAGCTACTGTTTTTCAAAGTCTACCATTCTTCCAGAGTGCTCAATCAGGGTGTGAAAGCATAAATAGTCATCTGCAGACAGATCTGTTTCACTATATATATATATATATATATATATATATACACACACATACACACACACACACAAATATAATGCACACACATATTTAGTCAGCTCATGCATCTTGACTTCATTGATTCTAACAATTTTTCATTCAGAAATAGTTGTGCAATTTTCTTTAACTCAGCGTCAAGTTTGCACTCAGAGCATAACATCAGAGCCCGATGGGTAAGAGTGCTAATAAAATTAATTTTCCTGGTTCTGGGAGCAAGATAGTCCCAAGTTAGATAAAGCCCAGAGAAATTCAGTTTACAATAAACACTGATAAGAAAACCCGAAGCTGTTCTTTCTACTGGTACATCCAGGAAAGGTAACTGATTGTTCTCTTCCACCTTCATAGTATATTTAAAAAAAAAAAAGGATAGAGATTATTCAGATATGAAAAGAACTCTTCCACTTAACTACTAGTAGAAATTGATGAAAAAGTGTCATCATCATAGCAGATATAGCAATAAGGCTTGATAATCTTTTCGCAAAGCAGTTTCTTGTGAAAAACCAACATCATCAGAGGAGCCAATTGACTACCCATAGACACTCCATCTATCTTTTGCTAAGTAGAATGATTGAAGTTGAAGGAAACGGACTTAACTGCCATCTTCAACTCAACAAAGATGAAGGCTTTGTGGAGCCACAATATAAAAATATCAATTCTTTCATCAAGCGGGACATTTGCGGACAGACTTGATGTATCAAACGACACAAAATACTCAGTGTTTGAGTTAATTTTCAATCTTTGCATAAACTCAGTGAACTGAAATGAGTAAGGGACACAATTTTCTGAATAGAATGACAAACCTACCTGGATTGAGAACTTCTGCAAGTCACTTGAGCCAAACTATGCTGGGCTGAGTCTAGCATAGATAAAATGGAGTGGAATATCCTTTTTATGAATTTATTGTTTATATATATATATATATATATATATATATATATATATAGCCAGCCACTCATATTTGAGTATACCCATCTAAAGAGGTGACTAACTAATCCCATTGTAGACGCCTGCTCAGGCACACTTGTATTTTTCAACACCCACAGAGCTCACCTGTGGTTTATAATGCAACTATGCTGAGCAAACTTTAATTGCAATTTCCAGGAAAGAGAAAGTTGTCTAGCAGGAAAAACAGTCTGAACAAAACCAGGATGCTCAAACCCTCAGTCACGATGCCTTGTGACTTCGAGCTAACACAACCATCGATGGTCCCTCAAAGAGAGCCATCTACTCAATTTCACTCACAAGGTTTGAGTCAACCTGTGGTATAGTTTTCAAGCACTTTCCAAAAGTGCTGCATACTGAAATCGACTCATCCAGACCAATAATATCAAGTCACCTTTCTGACAAATTGACCTGGGTGAGATTCAAACCCAGGCTTCATGGTCAGAAAGCAAACCACTTGGCCACATGCTCAATATAATATATAAAAAAATACATATTTAAACATGCACAAATATATATATATATATATATATTTTTATATATATATATAATATAAATATATATACAGATAAATAATATATATGTAATGCATATAATATAAATATAATGCACACATATATATAATATATAAATATGAAACACACACACACACATATATATATATATGTAATAAATTTGAAAAAAAAACAATTTATTAATTATTAGTTAAAGGTTCAATGTAACTAAATTTATTTATTCACAGAGCCAATATTTATTACATACAGAAATTCAAAATTTCTCATATCGAATAACCATTTTGACGGGGAAATTTAATTACCCGTGTTCTGGTTTCACTGATGGTTAAATTTACCCTTTGAAATGGCCATCACATATAAGAAAATTTGAATTACCATATTTAATATATTGTAAGAAAGTGACAGAACACACAGATTTTAAACCCACTGTTCAAGCATTTACTTTATTTTCAGTTATACATATCACCCAAAGAGGAGCAGTTTGGCTCCAAAACATGAAAATTTTTGTTTGGTGATACTATGCTTTTATAAACCATTGTAACAACTATTACACAATATATATATATATATATATATATATATATGAGTCATCCACACTCAAGCCTGCCTCACTGCACCAAAGCCCACCAGTGTGGCCAGACACATCCACCTGTCCCCAGCTGGGATCAAAACTTGACTGACCCAGTGTCAATTGAAGTCACCACTCCCCAAGCCATAGATGCATGGAATCAGAGAAGAGAAATTTTAACGTGTTGTATATAAGCAGTGTATACACACGCCAGTTACCGAAAGAACTCAATTCATTTCTGAAGAGTAATACTTATATTGCAGAAGTGGAAACTGTTTTAAAATTTTCTTCTCTAGAGAGCTAAATCGTAATGAGTACACATGTCTACAGTTTGTGCCAGTTGCTGAAATTGTTGATTTCAAACCATTTCAAATCAAATACTGCTAAAGCTTTTCTACTCACCTCTTAGAATCTGCAAATGTTGAGCTGTAGTCATGGTTCAAATGACTGCAGGAATTGGCTTCTGATGGTGTGAAGTGCAAACACCATATGTTATCTGTAACAGATAAGGTAGAACTTTTAAAATAACAGGATACTCTTCTATCAGTGTAACGCCTGTTTTGTTTTTACAGTATTGGCACATTCATAAATTATAACAAAGAAAAAGAAAGAGAAATAAAGCAACCATCAGTAGATATGTTTTAATTGTTTAGCCCCAAGCAAGAAAATAAAAAAGAAACCCACTAATCTGCAGCGGATGACTAAGTGTGAAAGAATATTAGAAAAAGGAAAACGTTATTAAAAGAAAGAAAATGTAAAAGTACAGGAATTAAAAAGAGAGAAGCTAATGATTGACATTTAAATTTTGAAAAATCAAACTTGACTTAAAAACAAGAAGTTGGAAGTGTAATTGCCATTGCCACATGAAACGTGCATGAGAGAACTGACAAACTGCGGGTATATATTGTAAAAGGTTTTATTTCCTTTACAGTGCTTGTGCAGCTGTGAAAACTGCAATTAAAACAAACAAATAACATGGGCACATGGAGGAAGAATGTAGACAAGGATGGATAATTACAAAATTCGAAAAAATAAGAAAACAATGAAATTTACATAAATAGTTGTAAGAAAACAGGGAAATTTATAATAAGTTTAAATCAGCAAGAATTGTTAGAATGGCCAAAGAAATACATTTTTATAAATTAAGTCAGTCAGTTAAGTGCCATATGTGGTACACACTTGAGTGATCATGTCTCGAAAGAGACATGACTGACTGGGCAGAAGATTATCCCACGGTAGATTGCCATTGCTTTCTGTGATAGACTGTTTGTCGACCAAGGCTATAGAACCCAATCCTTCCTGTTATTTAATCCATAACTGGAAGGAAGAGACGGATTAATACCTTTCCCAAGGGTATTTGCGCGTAAGTGAATGCAATGAATTCAACTGGAATTCGAACTTGGCTCCCCGATTTCTCGTTCCGAGCTGATATCCAATGCACCACAACAAACATGAAGGGTCTAAAAAGCAATAAAAACTTTAGAAGGATTAAATTCCATTAACTATAAAAATTGTCTAGGCTTTGCTGAAAATTGAAT